>OVAP01000043.1:0-21682 GCA_900406295.1 Aurinia saxatilis | reverse complement strand
GGGGGGTTTTTTTTTTTTTTTTTTTTTTTTTTTTTTGAAAAGTGCAGGTGTGTTTCTTGCATGACTGTTATTTGTATACTTGTTGTTTTGCCCCTCGATCTTCATTTTGAAAATCTCGAATCCTTGGATTCTGCAGGAGACGGCAACATCGTTTATCGATCGGCTGTCAACTGATTATGCCGAATATGTCGATATAACTCAACCAATTCAAGTTTCAGTGTACGAGATGAAATTGGGTTTATCACTCTTTGTCTCTGGTGCTATCTTAGGAAAAATGCTGAACAGATTTGACATAGACGTGGTTGACTCAGTCATGGTACTTTACAATTTGTTTGTCAAAAATAATTTGTAGATGTCATTTCGTGTAGACAGAATTATTGACTTCATGATTCTGGCAGGAAACAATATATGCCTTGATGAGATTTCCAAGGGGTTCCTCCTTAATTTCAACTACCTATATCGACAGCTTGCCACCCCTGCACTTTTCTCAGGATGCAGATTCTCGTGCTAAGTCCTTAGGTTTGGATGTTGGTTTGCTGCACAAACTGATTTCTGTTACAACAGTAGAAGATTCAAAAAAAGTAAGGTTTCATATGATTTCCTAATTTACAATGTTATGATAAGGATTACCAGAATTTTTACCAGAATTATGAAACTACTGATGTTCATTATGTTCTGCTTGATTATTGTAGGCCACAGCATTGCAACTCAAAATTACTCTGTATAGAAATCTGCATGCTCGTGTTCTGCATTTTGTTGAAAATACTGGGCTAATGGATAAAGCTTCTTTTGAGGTAAAATATTTGCTTAGTTTTACATGCGAATATGTAAATATGTTACTAATGTTGCAAGATTTCCATCTGCAGTTATTGGATAAAATATATTTTGAATTGGCGAGAATTTGGATGGAGATGAAGTTTCAAGAACAAACAAAGGCCGATGCTCTTTCTGGGATGTACAAATTTCGCTCCCGCGATTTCAAAATTGAGAGTGTCATGGAAATAGATATATCTGCCCTTGGAAAGTATTTCCCAAATGATAGTTTCTCGGAATGGCAAGAGTATCTGGCTGATGATAATTTGAAGCATGCGGTAAACATTTCACTTTTATGTCCACAGGAGCTTGTAAATTTTTATTTTTATTTTTTTATCACTTCTGATTTTTCTTTTGCTCTCCACAGACACAAACTGACCAGGGTGAGGATAATTTGGAAGATGATTGGGACTCCATACAGGAGCATCTGGATAATATCTATAGTACACATAATGAATTGTTTGGGTTCTGTGACCTCTCTGAAAAGGTATTGGCAGCAACCATTTCTTTATTAAAATCTGCAATTTTTGCATTACGCCCGTTGTAATTCCCTTCTTAACAAGACAATATATTCTATATCTAGTCTGGAAGATTCTGTATTACTGACAGTAGAAGGCTGGATTCATTCACTGATTCCTATGAACTTGGAGTCGATATGATCAAAGGTGACCATGAGACTCTTTTTTTTTTATTATTAATATGGTTGAATTCATTTTTGTTTAATCTATTACTGGATTATCTCTATATTCCAGGACTAAGGGGTTTATTTACATCAAGTTTGGATGCAAAACTTGTTCCAGAACACCTGCTTCGTCTTTGCCTGGAATACAAAAAATCCTTTACTTCAGACTATCAGTCTGCCAGTAAATATAACTTTTACAAGGTCTGCTAACCTTTTACGTACCAAAAGAACTTACTCTTAGTTATATTACTTCTGCCGTTCCGCCTGTGTTCTGACCGTACCGTTTATAGGACTTCAATGGTCCTGAGCTCGGGAAAATGGTCACAGTTCTCACATCACTTCAACGGAAATTTTTTTCTCTATTGCAAGAACGGGAAGACCATCCTGGCCTTCAGAAACTTTCTGATGTGCTTCGAATGCTCTTGGATATTCCTTCCAGTACTCCTCTTGCAAAGGTATTCATACATTCAAATTGGTTGTTAATGATTCTGTTTCAGTCAGCAACTTTGTGGTAACAATGTCTCTGATTTATGAACACTATTGATACCTTTTTAACGATCCATCATAACCATCCCTCTATTAAGTTTAGTTTCTTGTTTGCCATTGTTTGTGTAGGCCCTTTCAGGATTGCAATTCTTGCTTTGCAAGGTTCACAAGTTACAGGAAGAGGGATGTAAATTGCCCATCTCTGGTATGGATTTTAATCTTCTCTTCGGTTGATTATGTATACTCTCAATTAGTCATGCCTCTAATTCCTATAACTATGTATTTTTATTTTAGTGTGTGACATTGTGTTTTTCTGTGTCCTATAGATCTTTTGGAGCCAATTATTTCCCTCGCAAGCTCTTGGCAGAAGGTTGAATTTGAGCGCTGGCCTACATTGCTTGATGAAGTTCAGGATCAGTATGAACTCAACGCCAGGAAGGTTGGTATAATTACAGTTCTTGTAGTTATGAACAAAAATACAGTTAAGGGTAACTCTTTGTTTTTTTGGTTCTCGTGGCAGTTGTGGCTTCCTTTATTTTCAGTTCTGTTTCAGAAGGATTGTGTTGAAATTTCTGAACATGAAACCGAGTGTATTTCACAAAGGTGTGTATCCAACGAATATGGCGGTGCTTTAATTTTTTTGATCTTGCAAGTATTCGGTCATCTAAGAGATATGTTTGTCGCAGTTTGGTGGAGTTTATTGAAACGTCAAATATTGGTGAATTTAGGAGACGTCTTCAGCTTCTCTTTTGCTTCCTTCTTCAGTTAAGTATGGGTAGCTCGTTGGGGATATATTCAAGGTTAGCTGCATATGATCTATCACCTGATTTTTTATTTTCCGAAGCCTTTCAATCCTGAAGGAATTAAAGGGGCTTCTGCATTGTATCTGGTTCAAGACTCATCGTTGGTTTTACATTTAGTGTTACAGTTTGTCTTTTCTGGACTGGTTGTCTTTTGCCTTTAACTCTTGCATTTTACTTTGCCAGTGATTCACACAAGAAGAAGGTGGATATTTGCTACAATATTTTTGGATTCTATATTCAGTTCCTGCCGGTGTAAGCTCCTTCGCGATTCTGTTTTGAGTTTTATCAGTTAAAGATTGTTTGGCCGGGTAGTGTTTTTAATTCAAATTTCTTTTACCAGTGTGATGGAGCAGTTAGATTTAAGTAGGAAAAATGTTGAAACTGAGTTAAAAGAGGTTCTGAAACTTTGTCGGTGGGAGAGACCAGATAATTACCTGGCCATTGAGACCACTAAAAGAACCAGGCAGAAGGTCAAGAAGCTAATACAGAAGTTTACTGTAAGTAACTGGTGTCTTTCCTTTTCATTATTTGAGTGTTAATATATATAAATACTTGACACTCAGTTATGTTCATTGCCTTAAATAAGATGGACTGGAGTCTTATTAAAGAGATTAAGAAATGGTAAATTTTTTGAGCAGGACGTGTTGCGGCTTCCGGTAATGCTTGTTAGGCCAGACATAGCAAAGGAACGAGTTCAATTCCTCCCTCTGCTAGGTCCAGATCTTATGAAAGGAGCATCGGACATGAGGATCGAGGTTCTAGTTGGTGCTTTAGATGCAGAACAATTGAATGACAGGTACACCTTTGCACCCTGGGGCTTACGGAATACTTTGTTGGAAGTTTATGGGAGCTGAAACCCTCCACCATTTTTGCTTTAAACTTTTCCTGGTAGATTTTCTTGGTTCGCTACTTGGTGGGATAGCTTAAAGGAATTGGTAGGAAGCGTCCAGCAAGATATGCACCTTAAAACATTGCTGATGAATGAAGGTTCGTTTGTACCGTAGCTCCATTGACTTGGTTCTATATGGTCGTTTGTCTTTTGTTTTTCCGGAGTCTCCATATTCTTAAGCTTGCATAATATCTTTGCAGACCATCAGTATTCTTCCCCTGTCTATCAATGTGATTGGAAAAACTTGTGGAGTACAGTTGCTAAAATTGGTAAAACCATAGCTGGCTGTTCAGATCTGTGGAGAGACAAAGACAGAGATGTTGCAAAAAAGAGGGAACTGACTGAACTTCTCAAGTTATTAGAACGTAGCGGTTTGCAGAAACACAAGTTTGAAAATGTAGAGGTAAGATATTTGTGCTTGTCAATATCTGATTATGTTTAAAGTCATGCTTTGTTTATTATTGATGAACTACATTCTGATGAACTTCTTTTATAGATGTCAAATCTCTCTAAAGGATTGCTTTATCAGCCAGCGTACAATCCAAAGCATCTGTTGCTGCAAACACATAACAAAAGTGGTGTGCACCCTTCCAAGGTTGTGGAAGATCAAAACAAGGAAACTTCACCAGTTGATTGGACAGTGGCGAATGAGTTTTACTTTAAGAGCTTGGCTTCAGTGCAACTCGTGTTAAATATTGACCGAAAACATTCGGATGTTACTTCTGAGCAGGTAGACTGGTGCTTGTAATTTATTTATGGGAATCTCTGAGTCTCATTCTAACCAGTTGTTTCAGACTTGTCGAGTCCTCGCACTAAGTTTCGTATGTTAACAGGTTAAGCGGTCAACCTCATTTCTCAACCATCTTGTGGAAATACAACGGCAGCAAAGAAATACTGCTTATGGCTTTGCTGAACTTCTAAACCGCTTTCGCCAATGTGTTTTATCTTTAGCAAAATTAGTGGAAGATCCAGCTGTTGCGGACAGAAAGGATGATTCTGTCTTCAGTTTTCCCCGAAATCAACATGCTATCTTCAATTGCTTGTGGCTACAGAAGGTAATTCAACATTCTATGTTGAATGATGTTCTTGAACCTCTGTTGCTTTAACACTTATTTAACTATTACCTTTTTGTGATATGGCAGCAACTATTTGATAACATTACTGCAATGCTTCGTGAGGAGTCTACTTTATTGAGAACAATTGGAAGTACACACCTGGACTCCTGTCAACTTGTGAAAACCTCATCTCGTAGTGTGCTCAACTTAATAGAAAAGCTAATACCGGTCGCTCTAAATTCTAAGGTGCAGAATCCTTGGGCTTCTGTTCGATCTTTATGGTCTTATATTTGTTACAATAGTCTGAATATATGTTTTGCTGGCAGGCTTCACTGGATAGGCTTCTACTTGGTTGCAATGGTTCTATCATCACACCAAGTAGCTGTCTTAATCAGTTTGTCACACAGCATATGGTTCAGTTGCTACGCCAGAACTTTGATCAACTAATGGAGCTTGAGGATCAAATTTCGACTTTCTGTAAAGACAATGAGAAAAACTATGCCAGAGACGTTCTTCTCATTCATTTTTCGCCCGTTTTTAAAGAGGTATCCCTGTCTTTATTCCACCTTAGTGGATTATGTTTAGCTTTTTCCAGATCCTAGCCTACAAGAAGAATTTGTTTAGGGTTCTTGGAGTCAGATTTTAGAATGTATTAAACGCAGGGGAAATTACTGGCTGAAAATTTGAACTGCTTACTTGACGTGGGAGACCAATTGACTGGAATGGAAGCCAAGAAACAATTTGTAATTGAAGAAAATCTTGCAAGTACATTTGCAAATGTTAAGGATGTGATCGGAAAGCTTTGCTCTTATAAAGAAGGAAGTGTTTCTCTAGAAGAGGAAGTGGATATTACTATATGGGATGGTCTGTTTAAGAAGGCAGAAAATGACCTGAACCTGGATAACCTATGTAAACTGCTTTCAGAAACATTTGGTTCCATTGTAAGTTGATTTGTCGTTTGAAGTTATTTCCATTTTATCTTCAAGGTTGAATTTAACTGTGGCTGTAATCTTCACAGGAACAACAGTTGAACTCTTCAGGCTTCCTATCAGCTTTTGTGGGGGACCAGTTGAAGCAACTTAAAATATTTTTGGATATTTTATTGAGCTTTGGCGATTGTTACCTCAAAGAGTTTTTGGCGATAAGTAAAACGGTATGTTTTTATCTTAGAATTAAAGGCATTCGTCTGGACTCTAAACTTTTTCCTTTTTAAAATAAATTTTCTTTTAACTATATCTTTAATACATCAATCATGTTAGTTGCTTTGAAGAGATCTCGGCATCTACTCACTTTCTCTGCTATTTATTCCAATATGACAACATCCTAACTTCAGCTACTGGATATATTTGTTCTTTAATTTTTCGTGTGTAGGTGTCATTGATAACCCACGTCCTTGCAAGTGTTCTCGCCGATCTGTTTACAAAAGGATTTGGGATCTCCAAAAATGATGAAGATGATGGCTCGAAAGCTGAAAAATCAGAAGCTGCAGAAGGTACTGGTATGGGAGATGGTGAGGGGGCCAAAGATGTGAGTGACCAAATAGAAGATGAAGATCAACTGCTTGGCACTAATAAGAAGGTATACACAATATCTTCGTTATTGCCACGCAATCCTTAAATTCTGCATGGGATTTCACCAACCAATTCAGATTTTTGTCTGTTGTCTCTGCAGGAAGAGGAAGAGAAAGAGCAAGATATCCAGGACGATGCGCTGGGCAAGAATAAAGGCATTGAGATGAGCGACGAATTTGATGGCAAAGAATATAGTGTTAGTGAGGATTCAGAAGAAGACAAGGAAGATGAGGAAAGCGAGGATGAGCAGTTAGATTCCGCAATGGGAGATGCGGGATCTGATGCTGAAAAGGCTGATGAAAAGCCATGGGACAAGGATGAAGATGAGGAGGCAGAAAATATGAACGAGAAGAATGAATCTGGTCCATCTGTTGTCGACAAGGACACGAAAACGAGGGAGCTAAGAGCCAAGGATGATGATGCTGCTGATACTGCCGATGAGGCTGAGGAGTCTAATACGTCTGAAAAACCGGAAGAAGGAAACGATGAGATTGGGGATCCGGATAATATTGGTGACACAGAAAATTTAGAAGATAAAATCCAGAACAAGGAAGAAACACTTGTAGATCCACCTGGACTACCTGATGTGGGCAATGAACAGATTGATGAGGACATGGAGATTGATGAAACAGATGAGGTTGAAAAGGAAGATGCAGATAAGCAGGAAGAACCTTGTCCAGAAGATCAAAAGCATTCTGAAGAAGATGAAAATGATAAAGAAACGCTTGAGTCTGCTGAGGAAAAAATCGAGACTGGAGCTGAAGATGCGAAAGAAGATCCTGGAAGTGATCTTGAGCAGAAATCAGAAACAGAATCAATAGAAGGAAAAGAAGTTATGTCAGACGATATGAAACCAAACTTCTGTAATGACAATATTTCTGGCGTGGAGTCTGGTTCACAAAACCCTCATGGATCTAATGTGTTGGGGGCAGGAAGTACAGCAGCACAAGAAAATTTGTCTGCTACAGATGTTACAAATGAACTCACGGATTCTATGGATCTGCCTTCGGGTAGTAACACTGAGATGAACCTCATGATGACCAGCTTAGCCAGTGGAGAGACATTGACGGACGGCATATCAAAGATTGAAGTCCCTCAAAACCAGTCATCTACAGCTCAACAGACCAAGGTGAATCCTTATAGGAATGTTGGTGATGCATTGAAGGAGTGGAAAGAAAGAGTTAGAGTCTCCTCAGACCTTGGAGAAAAGCAAGAAGCTGAAAATGAGGTAGAGGACCCTGATGCTGATGAATATGGATATGCTTCTCAGTTTGATGTAGGAACTTCTCAAGCTCTAGGACCTGCGTTGCCTGAACAAGTGAACACAAATATGAGAGAGGGGGAATCCGAGGAAGAAAGACTCGCAGGTATTGAAGATGAAGTCTCTCCAATGGATATTGATGACATGACCCCTGAAAGCAAACCTGCTGTCCAGGCCAAACCGTCGATCAGGAATAGCATCTCTGAACAGGTCCAAGAACCAGATACAGACAGGTCCCACCTACACGACTGTCCTATTCAGAATTTTGGTCATGGTAACAGCAGGATGGACTCTGTCGTCTCTCTTGACCATACTTTCTTGGGTGAAGATGCATGTAATCCGGACTGGATGCAGGTGACTAATAAGGACTCAGAAAACATACAGGATAACGACGAAGATCCTGATGCCAGGAGTAATGCGGTTATTCTTTGGAGAAGATGTGAACTACTTACTGCAAAACCGTCTCAGGAGCTTGCTGAGCAGCTGCGTCTTATCTTGGAACCCACACTTGCTAGCAAGCTCAGTGGTGATTACAGAACGGGTAAAAGGATCAACATGAAAAAGGTTATACCATACATAGCAAGTCAGTATCGGAAAGACAAAATTTGGTTGAGGAGGACAAAACCGAACAAGCGTGACTACCAAGTTGTTATTGCAGTGGATGATTCACGTAGCATGTCAGAAAGTGGATGTGGTGATTTTGCCATTAGAGCTTTGGCAACTGTGTGCCGAGCTATGTCACAGCTTGAGATGGGAAGTTTGGCGGTTGCAAGTTTTGGAAAGAAAGGAAGCATAAAAATGTTACATGATTTTGGTCAGTCTTTCACCACAGAATCCGGTATTAAGGTCAGTGTCTCAAAAATTCTAATCCCATGTCATCACACGGGATATTTTTCTTCCGCATTTGCCGTGTTCTTCTGTTTGCTTATAGAAACATTCTTCCTTTTCTCTTTTCTGTGGTTCAGATGATCTCAGGTTTAACATTTACACAAGAAAATCTTATTGAAGATGAACCAGTCGTCAATCTGCTGAGAAACATGGATGAAATGCTTGAGAATTTGGCCAGCATGAGGCGACAGTCCTATGGGAGCAATCCACTTCAACAACTTGTACTAATCATTGGTGATGGCAAATTCCATGAGCGAGAGAAACTGAAACGGTCTGTGAGAAAGTTTCTCCAGCAGAAACGTATGGTAGTGTATCTACTTCTCGATAACGCGGAACAATCCGTCCTGGATTTACTGGTATGTCCCTTTGTCCGATCTATGACTTAGATATGAGACTCAGACTAGTAGTCGTCATGGTGTTAAAAACTGTTTTTGTTTTCTTAACAGGACTTTGTACACATAGGAGGTAATAACCCTCTTCAGAAAATGGCTTACATGGATTCCTTCCCCTTCCCATACTACATTGTGCTGAGAGATATCGAAGCCTTACCTAGAACACTTGGTGATATATTGAGACAGGTAACTTTTCCATTATTTATTTTCTTTACTCTGCTAGGAAAATATGTCGATTACTTGAAATGTGACAAAAATGTCCACTTCTTTGTTTTGTTTTTGCAGTGGTTCGAGATGATGCAAAGCTTACGAGACTAACCACTTGTCGGGCGAGAAAGGTCGAGGGCTAAAATAAATTATTTGTTCGTCTTACCTTGTAAAGTTTACTTGTACAGTGTACATTATATGCAAGGACCTTAGTCATTAACATCAGACCCACAAATTACTTTTTCCCCAATCATATATATAGACCCTCTTCTCTTTTCTTTTAAATTCGCACGACCTCAAATGCTACATACTTCTCCCATGTGTGTGAAGATTCGATTCCAGTTCGGTTTATTCATTCTATAAACTTGACTTGAATAAAGGTAATTGTTAATCAAATGGTTAAAACCTTGGTTATGATGCCAGAGCTGCCGGATATTTCTGGTTTTGATTGTTAAACCGATTATATTCGGTAGAGATGTGTGCCATAATTTTTGTCGTACAGTTCACCAATTTGGCATACAGTGCATATTGATAAGATAGCACTGCCTCTTTTGTTGCCATATTTTGACACCCTTGCCATCGAACTTCTCAGGCATCATTCCTTGGAAAGCTGAGCTTGGCACCGTTGTGACAACATCGTCATTGGTGCTTGACCACTGTCAAAGAGAGTCCGACATGACTCATCCATACCATGGGGTTATATAGCATCTGCGAAGCAGTAGAACAATAAGAGATAAGAATTGAAGTAAGATTGTTCTCCTTTAAAACTTCTCGCGTAAACACCAAAAGATGAGCGTATAAACAGTTATTTTTTTGTTTTTTTTTTGTTGATCACATTTATAAAAAAAAAATTAAATCGGATGGGAAAGCTAAACCGGTGGACATTACTAACATAACTAATATATATCCTACAAATAAATTTTAGCACTACGTGCTAATGCACCCGCTTTGGTATTGCAGCTACGGGTACGTAAAATAATGAGAAAATAGAGAATTTACTCTTCAATCGCATGTCGAGAAAGTTGGCCAGTCCATTGGAGTAGACACCATCCTTACTAGCTCATGCGAATCTGTAGCAAAAGATCATTCGAACTTGTGATGATCGAGCATGCTCAGCATAGCCCTGAGTAGGACCTCCACTTCTGCGTGTAGGGGTGAGAGACAGCGCCGGGCGTTTCGAGCTCCCATGAGTACGTCAGTGTCATTGTCGTCATGTAACTAGGTTCACGAGCCGTAGAAAAACAGAAGTGAGGGGATCCGGTTATCGAAGACTTCAGTAAGCGGGTCAGCATCTTGAGGCCTTCTCACGAGAGAGCTTCCAATTCTGCCAAGAGTACTACATCTCGATCAAAGTCGTTGAAGAATTTATCATTTCGTACTTTTCAATTATACCAAAGAGTCTATGAGAAGTCTTGTCAATCATATTTGGTGGAAGTCGCCAAAATAAATAATCAAAATTAGAGATTAATAGTTTCCGATTATGCGCCACAACGAGAGTATATAAACAGTTTGATATAGAAGAATTTGAAAATCGTATAATAAAAATTTGAAGAATTCTCAATCCATTTTAAATGATAAGTAGAGAACAAATTTATTGAATGAAGACCATAAGGACCGCTAAAGTTGAATTGAGAAAATAATGAAATTTATTACTACTAGACATTTAATTTAAACATTTACAAATATGCAATATATGAAGAACATAAATTAAACCATGGGCTTCCATACACTCCATAATGTTCTACTATACACTTAAAACTTGTTGTGATTGAGAGTATATATAAGGGGGTGAAAAACACCCCTTATTTCCAATATGGAAAAAAAAATGTACCATCTCAAGTTGCTTATTTTAGACCCTATTTTATCACTCAATATAACTCGATTTTTTACGTATAAGTACTCTAAATTATATTACAGTATTGTTACGAAATATTAGACCGATAATTCGGATAAATGATTTGGCCGGAAAAAATCACTAAAGATGGTGAAAATCATCTTTCACAAAATCCTGCAATTTTCAGATTTGAAAATTTTAGTTCCAACAATGTTTTGTAGATGATTTTGATAAATCGTGAATTAATGGTATGTGGTGTTAAAACATAGTGAAACATTTATCGGTTAGAGTTTCTTTTTATATTGTTTGTTGTTCACCCTGTATGATTCTTGGTATATTTTGTTTTTCTGGAATAGAGAGTTACCGACCTGATGATAATATGCAAAAGAAAAGAGAACGATCTTTTGCTGATGTGACAAAAAGACTTTTTTCTTTTCTTTTTATGAAAATTTTGGGTGTGTATTACTTGCAATGAAAATTATTAGGTATCTTTAGAAACTTAATAAATAATATGGGGTTAATTTATTGATTGTTCTATAAGTTTCCAGTTTTTCTTGACATGGAATTGTGTTGCACGTTGTCGAAAAGGAATGTTCACATTAGAATTTTGTAATAAGGTTAATGTGATCACTGATCATCTTTTCTAATTCTTGATTCTGCAATCTTTGACTAAATACTACTAATTATATATTAATTAGATTTCGACTATTTGTTTTGATTATCTAGCGAAATCTATTGGATGTCACTATAAGAATGATCTGCTAGATTCTTTTTAATATTGTTATTATTACTAGATATGTTGTTCGTTTGATAAACTATTCGACTCCAGTGACATAATTCGAATATAGTGTATTCTAGAAATGTTTCTCCAAACAAAAGAAGTTCTTGAAATGTGTATATGTACACGAATTAGTCTCAATATTTATCTAGACAATATCGGTTAAGGGGGTCATTTATTTCTTTGAACGGTCATTATCGTAAGAATAAAACACCGACAGATACTTCTTTACAAAGAACAGAATGACTTTGTTATAACCGGTTGTTACGGAATGACTTTGTCACTAAAACATGTTCTTAAACGAAGAAAGTGACGAAAAAGATAAATGAAACAGTGATGATGATATTGGAAAAAAAGTTATTAGGATATGTTTATCTTAATTTTCTTTTTAGATTGTAGAAATCTGAACAACTAGTTTCTCAAGATTATTATGAGTTTCCAAGATACGCTATATCTTTACCCATCAATGGTTTTGCTTTTTCTAATTGACGGCAAATCCTCTTTTCTAATCACAAAAAGTATATAATATCAACACCAATTCTTTATTTTCAAACCAATAGTATATTTTAATGTTGATGATCAAACTGTCATAACAAAATCTTTATTGTTTTACTAATATCTATAAATTTTATACAAAGACCAAAAAACACGTCTTAAATACCAATTAAAGTAATATAATTTCTAAAGGAAATCAATGGAGCAGCTTAATGCATCCAAATACAACTATACAAATGCACTTGATTTCAGTCACTTAAGTGGATAAGCACGTAAAACATGAATCTAGTTATTGCCAATCTGGAAAAGATTAAGTTTTGGATCTGACTCAGATATATATTGCAAGAACAAAAGATACGCCTTTTAGAAAGACAAAATCTATAGCCCATATTATATATTACTTCTTCTGTTTATTAAATAATATCGTTTTGATTTTTTGCACATATATTAATAAAATATATTAAAATTTTTGTTTTGCCTATAAATAATAAGTTATCTATTCATTTTTGTTTTTGTTTTTAGGTTAAATTAGATATTTAATATTAAAAATTATATTGAAAAATGAAAACGATACTATTTGCGAAACAAAAAAATAAGTCTAAAACGACACTTTAAGAAACGGAGGGAGTATACGATATATAAATATGACTGAACCGATCTTATTTTCTTGAGGTATATAGTTGATTTTGCTTACAATGCTTGGTGTAAATTATATATTCTGCTTGCTGTAATTTTTTTGGTTAAATTAACTTATATATATAACGTAAACGTAAATTTTTTGCCTAAAAAATTTAGTAGGGTTTACCTTCTTTTTTTTTCTTTTTTGGTCGCAAAAGTAGATTATTTCAGGTAAATAGGGAGGCTAGAAGCCGTACAAAGAAATCATAGTCACCCAACTAGTAGGTACATAACACACAGCGCAAAAAAAAATTAACTCAAACTTGCTCGATACAAACGGTCACTCAACCAAGATGGACCATTCCTAGAGATATATATTGGACTGATATCGATGCTCCTTTGTAACGTTAACAACAATAATTCTCGCCGCCTGATTAGCTGGATGCGTAACACTAATAACAGAACATCCCTGCAACGACCGCATCACATTCAAGGCCTTGTCAAGCAATGCTCGAACCGATGGGATATGCAAGTCAGCCAGACAAGTAGCTGCCTAGATAAATCCAACGAGTTATGCTTCCAATTTTCAAGCCGTATGAGCAAGGCATTACGACCGTGAAACAGAGGAACCCCACAATGATTCCTCATAATCCAACATGTCCCACTTAGCCGATTAAGATGTATCCATGAGCTCGCGACATTACACTTAACAAACAGAGCCACTGGTTTAATCCAACCTTGTGGTACCACAAAACGCTGATTAACTTGATCCTGAGCATTTGCAATCATCCATTCCTGCATATCATCCTTGGCCCGTTGCACGATAAACCCTGCAGTGCATAATTTTTGTTCAAAGACTAATCTGTTTCACGCTTTCCAGATCTGCCATAATACCCAGGGGAAGGAGACAAAATCACCATCAACGGGTTCATACCTCCACAGTGGTGAACCAGTCCTCTCGATAACGTTGAAGTTGTTGAGAACCCATGTGGTGGGAGCTGAAGGCTAGATAACCCCTAAACCTCCACAGCTAATGGGCAATGAAACAAAACATGAGCTATATATAGTTTCATTAGTAACCCCACACGCCGGACATCTCGGGTCTACATTCAACCCACGAGAAGTTAAGGCGATCCTTGACTGCTAACACCCCTGATAAACATCTCCATAGAAAATGCTTTATTTTAAGGACTGCCTTAACCTTCCAAATTTTATTTCATAGGGCTTTTTCTAGCGGAGGGAGTGGATTTTCAGCAGCTGCCTCTGCATCCATAATAATTTTATAACCACTCTTAACCAAATAGGCAACGGAGGACGTAAAACCCCAGTAGTATTCATCTCGTAAGTGACTAGACACCTTGATTTTCCTAATTCGATTATAATCCACATCGTAGAATAGCTCTCGTAGTAAGTTGTCATCCCAAGTATCAGTACCAGGAATAAAAAAACCAGAAACTCTAAGGTCAAGATCATATGTTTGCTGCCGAGGAAATGGGAAACGGGGCTCATTATCAAACAACCAGCAATCTGAAAACACCGCGGTATCACGCCCATCACCAGTTGAGCGAACCAGTCTTCTCTGTAACAGCTCACGTCGAAACATCAAGCTTCTCCAAGCATAAGATGGATTATCCCCAATAGTGCATTCCAGAAAATGATCCGAGGGGAAATATCTACTTTGCAATAGTCGAGACAAAAGAGAATGTGGGTTGTCAATGAGACGCCAAGCTTGTTTACACAACAAGGTTTGATTAAACGAAGCAATGTCATTAAAGCTAATACCACTATTTACACAAGTGGGGTTTACCTTTTATGTTACCTTAATATTCATTATGCTTTATTTTAATTGATGTTTAGACATAATGCATAAAGATTTTTTAAATACATAAATATGTAAAAATTATTATTTTCATTTCCTTTTTTTGGTTGTTGTCAAGATTGTTTTCATTAAAATATAATATAAATATTTCAATCAATAGCAAATAATCCTTCCGTTTCATATTATTTGTCATTCTAGAATTATTTTTTTGTTTCAAATTAGTTGTCGTTTTTCAGTTTTCAATGTAAATTAAATATCAATAATCATCTTCTCTTTTGAGAGATATAATAGATTTTTTTTTTTCTTAATATGTGTGAAAACGTAGGATGACAACTAATTTGAAACAAAGGAAGTAGTACGAAAGAATACAAAGAGTCAACAAATAAATAGAAATAAATAAAATTATATCTAGAAATATGAGGAAATCAAATAAATTGAAAGAATATAATAGTAAAAATATATGAAACAGCTATATTGAAACAAAGGTAGAAATTTGTCAATATGGACAACAATCTTTTTGGAATCATAGTTTTATAAATCCTTTTGATACTAAAAACAAATAAAAAGAAAAGTAAGGCTTCTTGGGTTTAGGATCTGCAATTATGAAATATTGATAGGTTTAGACTTTAGTGCAGCACTATAAATACATGTTGTGGTATTCAGCAATATGCTGTTCCCTATAATACTAAATCTCACCAAAACATCTCTCTCACAAATCACAATCTTCCTTTGTATAATATATTTATATTTATAAAGAAAAAGATGATGATAGTAGTAAAGTATGTCCTCGTGATAGTCGTGACCTTGACACTGAGAGTCCTATACGATTCCATTTGGTGTTACTTCCTGACACCAAGACGCATCAAGAAGTTGATGGAAGGTCAAGGCATCACGGGCCCTAAGCCACGCCTCCTCACCGGAAACATCATCGACATCTCCCAAATGCTCTCGGAATCCGTCTCCCACGACTGCTCCTCCATCCACCACAACATCGTTCCTCGCCTACTCCCTCACTACGTCGCTTGGTTCAAACAATATGGTACGTAAATGAATATCCCATGTCGGGTTCTTTCCGGTGCCAAAATGATGAAAATGCCCCTCATTCTTTTTGTGTAGGGAAGAGATTTTTAGTGTGGAACGGGACGGAGCCGAGGCTGTGCCTGACGGAGACGGATATGATAAGGGAATTGCTGACGAAGCACAATCCCGTCACCGGAAAATCGTGGCTGCAACAGCAAGGGACCAAAGGGTTTATCGGGCGGGGCCTCCTGATGGCCAACGGCGAGGCTTGGCACCACCAGCGCCACCTGGCAGCTCCGGCGTTCACTCGCGATAGGCTCAATGGATATGCCAAGCATATGGTGGAGTGCACGAGGAACATGGCGGAGAAGCTGAGAAAGGAAGCTTATAATAAAGAGGTGGAGATCGGAGAGGAGATGCGGCGGCTCACGGCGGATATCATATCGAGGACGGAGTTCGGAAGCAGCTACGACAAAGGAAAAGAGCTCTTCAGTCTACTCACCGTCCTTCAGCGACTCTGTGCTCAAGCCACTCGTCACCTCTGTTTCCCCGGCAGCCGGTCAGTTTCTTTTCTATTTATAATCTGCTCTCTTTGTTTTTGGAATTGCAGTTGCACAATCATTCTACGATTCTACAAAACTTTTTTTGATGACTTCTACTTTTTTGTGGGTCAAAAACAAATTTTAGTGACTAAGCAAAGAAACATTGTCATTTTGCGGGTTTTCGGCTTCGATAGTATTTGAGAAAAAGAAAACACAAATATATAGTAGCTAGCTAGTATTATCATTTTTTGTTTTGGTTTCCGATTCTATTGTGTGAATGAAAATAAATAGACAAAGTAGGTTAATAATGTCAACTTACTCTTTTTTCCTTTTTCTTTTTCTTTGAATTACCAAAAAAGTTCTTGAACTAAACCCGTACATGACCACTATTACATTATTTGCCTGTGTCAAGATAGAAGGGTTGCATGGATCTATTAACCTCTTTTCCCGTGTACGTCCAGGTTTCTACCGAGCAAATACAATAGAGAGATAAAGTCTCTGAAAACAGAAGTAGAACGTCTTTTGATGGAGATTATAGAGAGCCGGAGAGACAGCGTAGAGATCGGTCGGAGTAGCTCCTATGGGGACGATCTCTTAGGGCTTCTCCTGAACCAGATGGATAAGAACAAGAACAACAACCTTAATGTTCAGATGATAATGGATGAGTGCAAGACTTTCTTCTTCACGGGTCATGAGACAACCTCTCTTCTCCTCACCTGGACCCTGATGCTCCTTGCTCATAATCCCACATGGCAGGACAAGGTCCGCGATGAGATTTGTCAAGTTTGTGGCCTAGACGGTGTCCCTTCCGTTGAACAACTCTCCATTCTTACCTCGGTACGTTTCTTTCCACTCACAGTACTCATCACATTTGCTTGTTTCTTTTCCTAACAGAATATGGACAACTAGTGATTTTATACATATACATTTTATATATATATTCTTTATCAACTCTCCAGTCTAGCTTTCGGTGTAAATTAATTATTTATATATATATATATATATATATATATATATATATATATATATAAAAGGTCATCTGGTTGAACACACCCCAAGTCAATAACTCTTATGTAAATTTTAAATGCAAAAGGGAAGCGACAGTTTCTTCGTGTTGCACGTTAAATCTTTTTAAGACTTTATAGAAAGAAATAACTTAGATACTAAATGTTAGATTTTTTGTAAGAATTGACACTACTTCAACTGAAAAAAAAACAAATCCAAGGAATTATATATACAGAAGTGTTAATGTGTTATTGCGCATTCATCACTATAGTCTATACACATGTCTACTAAGTTTTGAC
This sequence comes from Aurinia saxatilis, assembly GCA_900406295.1. NCBI lineage: Eukaryota > Viridiplantae > Streptophyta > Magnoliopsida > Brassicales > Brassicaceae > Aurinia > Aurinia saxatilis. The sequence continues at coordinate 4,225 of OVAP01000043.1, read as the reverse complement.
CTTGATAGAGAATTATGATAGAATCACATGGTGCAACTGGTTGTACTCTTAGAGTACCAAATCTCAGAGTAATTGTAGATTACTCTGAATTATGCTAAATTTACACTAATTGTTAAAATATTAGATTTAGAGTAATCTTTATAGGGTCCACTCAGTAGAAGAATAAAATCAGTATTCGAGTTAAATTTATTCCCCTTTAAAAGAGTAGAGGAATGATATTACGCTGAAAGGTTTTTTTATTCCTCTAACTACTATTATTCCATTCTCTTTCTTCCACTCAATTATTATTCTATATTCTTCTGCGTGCACCCACAATGTATTTTGAATGATTTTGTTTGTAACGTCATTTTGATGGGTGCGGGTGGGGTACTAATTTCATTCAACACACTACAGGCAATGCCACTAAGTCGTAGTGCTTCTTCCGTTACTAAATCTCTCATTTAGTACATATCAGGTCAATTTTAATATGATGTACCCACATTTTTCTAACCACTGTGTTTCCCCGTAAATGATTACATATTCTTTCTTTTAACTTAAATTTTTTTGTAAAGATGGTTTTCGATAAGATATAGTTCAAAGTCTGATCATTCATTTATAATAACTTTAAAATGCACATTGGCTTTCAACATTGAAATGATAGATAGACATTTAGATAGATAAAAAGACTTGTGATGAATTGGCTTTCCACCTTTAAAATCTAACTAAGGCGTTTTAATAATGCATAATTAAAATATACCACTTGTTTAGAAGATTAGCACTACAAGATGTGTTGCATAATATAATGCAATAAAATAAAATAATACTAATCATTTATTAACTAATGAATCGACTTTGACAGCTTGAAAGAGAAGGCAATTCTTAAAAAGCAAAAGATCTTTGAGAAAGAGTCATAAGGCACTTCACAAGATTGCTAGATATGATTCTTAACAAAGTTCTATAGTAGAATATTCAACTAATTCTTTCTTTATTTTTCCATTCAACAGTTAAACAAAGTGATAAACGAGTCACTAAGACTATACCCTCCAGCTACTCTTCTACCGAGAATGGCATTTGAAGATATCAAACTAGGCGACCTAATCATCCCTAAGGGTTTATCTATATGGATTCCGGTCCTTGCTATTCATCATAGCAAAGAATTATGGGGCGAAGATGCAAACGAATTCAACCCTGAACGCTTTACAAGTCGAAGTTTTGCCTCTAGTCGCCATTTCATGCCTTTTGCGGCTGGTCCTAGGAACTGCATTGGTCAGTCTTTTGCCATGATGGAGGCAAAGATAATATTAGCAATGCTTATATCCAAATTTAGTTTTACTATATCGGAGAATTATAGACATGCTCCCATAGTTGTGCTTACTATAAAACCCAAATATGGAGTTCAGTTAATTTTGAAGCCATTGGATTCGTGAATCGGAAATTATTTAGGCAATCTTCATGAGAGAATGCTGAAATTTGAGTGACATGAGGGAATTTTGGAATGAGTATAATGATGAGTGACTTTTTTTAGTCTTTTTATGTTTCTTTTATTGGTGGATATCTTCTTTTCTATATAATTTATTTCTAGATTTCATATGCGTCAATAGCATGATTAAAATATAAAAATAAAATCTATAAATATATCTTTTTAATAAATCTATTATATTTTCTATAAAATTTGAAATATATATATATATATATATGATATATATATATATATATATATATATATATGATGTATCACTATTATTACGAAATACCAATGTTAATTAAAATAACGGATTAACTATTAAACAGTACTCATGAAAATAGTTGTAGGACAATTCATATTGTCATAAAAAATGGGGACCATGTTTCTGTTTAAAGGGTAATTAAAAACATATATTTTATATTTATGGGAATTTCTAAAATAATTTAGGTTCATATCATGTAAAAATTATTATTTGCTAAAATTTAATGTTTTAATATATATATATATATATATATATATATATGTATATTAAAACATTAAATTTTAGTTTATAGACCAGGTAAGTCGAATAGGATTGGCGCTGAATTCCATACCGTCACATAGAAGTTGCAAGCAAACAGGAGGAGTATGATCCTGCGATTTTTTTTAATTACCTAACACCTTTATTATTGTTTACTTAAATCAGTTTTATTTATTATTACAGATCCCAAAACCTCACAAAAATCATATAATTGTTGTTTAGTTTGAGAAGAATCGAGTTTGGTATTGCGTGCGTTTTGTTCCATGTGGATTTAAAAACCAAGTATTAATGCGAGAGTCTGTGTGCTTGTATGATTAGTTTGAGTGAAAACTTAATCCCCATAAAAAATCCATGTTTAAAGCTTTTTTAACATAAAGTGAAATGATAGAGAACCTATTCTACAAGATGATTCCTAATCTCCTTCCTACTCCGCCTAATATCCTTTTTCGTCAAGCTATACACGAACATGCGTAGGAGGCAATCCCATGTTTTATTTTGTATATACTCTTTTATCTTTCTTATGACTTTTATTTATATGTGGTGTTTTCAAGGTCAATGCTTAATGGAGGTCCGTTCTATGGAGCTTCCTTTGATGGAATTTTTAATAATGTCATTTATGAACTTGTGGTATTTACAAAAAACTTATCTTAGCACCTTTATCTCTTCACTTTAAATTCATTTATCTTATGAAAACTCGTTTGGTTTGATGTCATCCCTAGCTATTTGAGCTTAACATTGATTTATTTTTCTCGTTTTATGGTCTTTTGATCATAATCATGGATTAAACACTTTAGATTCAAGTCATTTCACCCTTTTTACCACTCTTTTATGACTTAAATGGTATCTTGATGTAGTGCATCTTTATCTCGTTATTTTCTTATTGTTCTCTTTCTTTTATTCTTGATAAACTCTCCGATGTTTTAGTAGTTTCTTTCATAATTTGTGGTTATCCAGAATAAGTCTCCTTATCTATGAGAAACTATATAAACGAACCTAGGCTTTGTAAAGGATCGTTGATTTCTTTTGATTAATAAACAACTTTTTACAGCAAGCTCTTCCTTTAAGGTCAAGCTTGAGTAGCTTCGACCTTTTTGGATTGCTCTTCCTGTTTAGTATTCGTAGATACAAAACAGAGAGCTTCCGGCTACGCTTACGCTACGCCAGTTTTGGTATCAGAGCAAATTGCGATTTGGGAATTTTTTTTTTTCTAAAATCATGCCACCAAAACAAAACCTTCCTGCCTAGGAGAGACAGAACGACGATCCTGCTCATGATTGGGCTCAGTTGCGTCTAACGTTACTCGCTATGAAGGAGAACATTCAAGTCACAATCTCCAATTCCATCGAAGAGTTAGCAGAGGTCGTGTTGCAGCAGCGACACCGCACCGAGCCAGAGTCTGATGAGGAGGAAATTGGGGTAGTGGAAAATCCTTTTGCTCACGATCACCACCGGGAGCGGCGAGAGGATGGTGAAGATCGTCTCCACGACCGTGTTGACAGGAGATGGGAGGCTAGATTCAAGATGGACATTCCTGAATTCCACGGTAGCTTGCGTGGAGAAGATCTTCTGGACTGGCTTGTCACAGTGGAAGAACTTCTTAAATTCAAGCAGGTGCATGCGCATCGACAAGTTGCGCTTGTCGCTACTAATTTTAGGGGACGAGCCGCAGCGTGGTGAACTCAATTCAAATACTCGCGGGACATGAATTGTAAGCCGGAGGTTGAGTCATGGGTCAAGCTTCAGAAGCACTTGCGACAAACCTTCCTTCCCCATAAATATGACAGGGCGATGTATACAAAACTTCAGAACTTGAGGCAGGGGTCGCGTTCTGTTGAGGAGTATGCGGAAGAATTCTTCATGTTGGTTACACGGAATGATATTGCAGATAGTGAAGTGCAGTTGGTGTCCCGCTTCATAGGCGGCCTGCGACCTCAACTTCAATCGGCGCTAGTCCTGGGCGTTTGGGTACCCGGTCGGGTTCGGGTCAGTTCTATTCGGATCTCGGGTAATTTTGGATAGGGGGTTGGCTACTCAAAGAGTATTTATAAAATTTCGGTTCGGGTTCGGTTCGGGACCACCCGGGTTCGGTTCGGATCGAGTATTTTGTTCGAGAACCGGTTTTTAACCTGATACCAACCGAGTATAGATCGGATCCATACTTTCAAGTATTTTTTAACCAAAATTCCGGTTCGGTTCGGGTAATTGGGTACACAATTGTACCAAAAGACTTGTATTTTATCCAAAGTACCTGAAAAAAAAAA
>OVAP01000042.1:55925-66063 GCA_900406295.1 Aurinia saxatilis | reverse complement strand
AAATACCCAACAACTAAACTGTTTGTATATATTATTGACTAAATACATCTCCCCATGCCTTGCTCGCTCTTGAAGCTGGTTTCTCTTTGTATATATGTAACCCCTTGCACGGAGCAATTCCTTAAGTTCCCCTACTTCATCAGATTTGTGGGATACGATCCCATTGCTGATCAATACAAAGCATTTGCATTCTACCAAAGTCATGCTGCTGCTGGTCAGACCGTGCATAAGGTGTTAACACTTGGAGAAGGTAGAGGTGGAGGATGGAGACATGTTGAAGTTCCCCTCTCTATGATGCATTATCGTCCCACTGATAGCGGAATAAGCATCAACGGTTTTGTCTTCTTGGGTGCATATATCCCAGAACGAGATAAGAATCCAGGTATTGTGTGTTTCAATGTCAGAACTGAGGTGCTAACTTATATCAAATCACATGTGCTTGTCGTGTATTATGAGCTTAAGACAGCATTTATCGAATACAAAGGGAAGCTAGCTTCCATTGACAGAAACCCTTCCGGTCCTTTCCAAAGTTTTGATTTTTGGGTACTAGCGGACGTCGAGAAACATCAATGGTCAAAGACAACATGTGTAGTTCCCCCCTTCTATGTGGGATTTTGTTGGTGGTTTCGATATGTCTTTCCCGGGCACCAACAAGGCTGGTGAGATTATCATCGCCCCAAAAATGCTGTCAGGCCTCGTCCAACCTTTTTACATCTTCTACTACAATGTTGAAACGTTAGGCTCCATGGAATTGGAGACAATCAACAGTTGCTGCGCTCCTATGGATTCATAGACAAGGGTGATTGTCATGTCCGTATCGCACCCCAACACATCGAGAGCATTGCCTTCTTTAAGAATCCTAAAACTAAAGAGAGCATAAATAACTCTAATAAGTATTGATTTTCCAACACCAAACTTTTTATATATATATATGATTTGCATTTTGCTGAGGATGTATTACTCTTTTTTTCTTTTCATTTTGTAAGTGTATTCTTTTATCAAAACAAAATCTAAGACTTACTTTGATATCAAAATATAGCGAATGGTTGATTATTCTTGTGTCAAAAAAAAAAAAAAAATGAAAAAGAACTCAAAGTAAAAACCAATTTATAAGAAAATCAGTTTGATCAGAAAATCAAATCTTTGATAAACAGAATCAAATCATACACACCGTATACAACAAGAGAGTGTATATAGGAACTTGTAATTTTGTTCGAATATATGTTAACCGACTTGTGACGCACGTTTTAACTTTTGTTAAAGAAAGGGAAAAAGGAAACAATAATTTCCTATCCCTCAATGGTTTTGATCTATATAAGTTAAAATACCTTACACTAGACAAACATATAGCTGAAGTTTATTATCAAACTACTCTCTGTCCACCATGAAAGGCGACGAGCAATATCATAACAAGAGGTTAAAAACTAGCGACTACGGTCCTACTGATCCCATCCCCTTTGATCTAATTGTAGAGATTCTAACTAGATTGCCCGTAAAATCTCTTGTGAAGTTTCAGTATGTTTCAAAGACATGGTGTTCCATTATCCGAAGCAAAGATTTCCTCACATCTTTGGTCTCTCTGTCTTCGACGCCATCATCATCACAACTTCTAATCACTTTCAGAAACGGTAAGTTAACCAATACGAATGCCGAAAAGAATTTATTCTTGTTTACCACTTCACCAGAGGACGAGGAATCTTCTTTTTTGGTAGCAAATTTGGACATGAGAATGACTTCAATGGACGCTTACTTCCGCACACGGTCTGCTTCCGTCAATGGCTTTATCTGCCTCTCACACAAAGGTAGGTTCATGATATGTAACCCTAGCACGAGACAAATCATAACCTTACCCGAAATCCCGGGTAGTACTAACTGGAAGCCTACTCATAAATTTTTGGGGTATGATCCGGTTCATGATCAATACAAAGCATTGTGTAAGAGTTTTTCAAATTTTACAGGAGATGAAGATCACATGGTTTTCACAATCGGAGGTGATAAAAAATCTTCATGGAGACGCGTTGAAGGTACCACTCAGAATTATGACCCTTTAACTAAGGGAATATGCATCAATGGGTTTGTGTATTATGGCGCTTCGACTCCGACAGTATGTATGAATAAAGTAGTAGTGTGTTTTGACGTTAGATCAGAGAAGCTAAGTTTTATCAAACTACCTTCGACACATGGTATAGATTGGGAAGGTACATCAAATTTAATAAAGTAGAAAGGAAAGTTAGCTAATGTAAAAATTAAATTTAGTACCATTAAGTTATGGGTATTACAAGACGCCAAGGAACATCAGTGGTCGGAGGAAACATGTTCGTTTCCAATGTCATGTTGGCGGGGTTCTAAAAAAAAGAATCCATTGCGTGTTCATGGCACCAACAAGAATGGTGAAATTATCATTGCTCCAAAGTTCTTGCCGCGTCGCATTGGACCTTTTTACATATTCTACTACAATGTAGATGATGAAGATTTTCAGCTTCAGGGAGTTGGAGATGATGAAGATTTAGATTACTATGATATTAGAGAGGTTCAGCTTCAAGGAGTTGGAGATGATGAAGATTTTCGGCGTCGTTATGGAATTGGAAACAATGGTGATTGTCATGTCTATATCTCGCCGGACTACGTTGCAAATTATACCTTTTTATAAGATGTTTTATTTTGTTCTAGTTAAAGGTCGATATTAGCAAGCAAGATGAATAACTTTATTTTTGTGTGTTTTAAATTTTTTATTTAACGGTTAATATGCATCATGAGGAACTTTGGTTATTTTCTTTCCTGCTCAGCATAATGAAACGCAGACTATAGGTGCCGTTTCACGTGAGGATTACTTCATGAATCAACCCAAATTCAAGCTTACAGCTGAAAACGCAGAATGTAGTACTTTAGTTTTCTTTCTCAATAAATCTTTTACATTTCGGACACTAACCAAACTAATGTCCACGATTTTTGAGTTATGTATAGATATATCTTGAGTCTTGACTCAAAAAAAAGAAGTATATATCTTGAGTTGACACGAAAAAAATAAAAAGAGTATAATTTTTTTCAACTATAAAATTCGTAAGCTGATTTTTTTATTACTTGGTGGAATCGTACATAAGATTTTCAAATTATTGATTGATACAAAAGCTTTGAAACTCGAATGTTAGCCCTCAAGTTCTAGCTTTTAAGAAACCGAAGTTCTCATGAGTTACACCAAGTGTTTAGGGAAACTCTTGAGGGTTGCTTGCGGTAGAAGGCATCCAATTATTGGACTCGCCGAGTCTTGGAGTAAAGAGTTCCGAAGGAGGGGCCTGCTCAATAAACGGAAAGGGTGGGAAATCAGGGAGAGAAGGCCAAACCGGTACCGGGAACGTAGGCTTTTGAAGATCGTTAAATGTGGGTGGTGGTGGAACAAGAGGTAGATCAGGTTGAGGCGGAGCAAGAGACAAATCGGGCTGAGGTGGAACAAGAGGCAGATCAGGCTGAGGCGGTGGCGGTAGGAGAGGCATATCAGGTGGAGGAGGAGGAACCAGTGCTTCTTGGAGAGACGGGAAATTAGGATAGCCGAGGTCGTGGACCGGTGAGTTACGGCCGAAAGATGGATAATCATCGACACTAATCGCAGCTACTTTAGCCTTAGATTTCATTAATCTTGAAGAAAATGTTACTTTGGAGTTTAAAAGTAAAATGAAAGTCAAAACGAAAACATATATAAGCACAGATGAAAGTGAAGCCATTGTGTATTAAGTTGATGTTTAGTCTTTTTGTAAATCGTAGGACTGATGAAGATTCAAATTTATAAGGATTGAAAAATCTTTGCTGTTTATTTTTATTTTGCATTGTGTTCCTACTTTCAACCAAAGGAAATGCTAATATTTGTTGATTCAAAGTCAAACGTCATGTCAACTACGAGTGTTTTTTACCAAGATCAACTCTAAATAACACCTAACTCCTATTAGCACTTCCTGGTTACATTTCATATCAATATAAAATGTTGAGATTTAGTATTAAAACATTATTTTTTAATATAGTTTGTTGAGAAAAGGTTACATGAAACTAATAATTCTCTCATAATCAACATTTCCAAGTTCGTTGACCCAAAAAAAAAGAAAAAAAAAGGCCAAAACTTGTATCAAGAATTTGCTTTGAGAGCTTATAGTTAATCTTTAGCTTCCAAATGGAGAAACTTTTTGTTCCAAAAATCGTCGTATGCTATATGGTGCGACTGATTTGAGACATGTCCACACACAAAAAAGTAGTGATTCTTCAATCCATTGTCCACAAAGGTCATCAAAACTTAAAAGAAAAGGTTTTATGACTTATGAGAGAAACAATAATATATAACTTTGATCCCACTTAGGCCCATTTACGACCCAGTAATAAACAGCCCACGAACGCTTCAATTTCCAAATTCAATAATGAATCGGTCTAGAGTCGGTCCGGTTTAGTATATATAACCACGACTTGATTCATCGATATATAATCATATTCCCACGGCGGCGAATAGAATACAGAAATTAGGCGATTTGATTTAGGGTTTGTGTGCTTAGCGAAGAAGATGATCGAGGTGGTTTTAAACGACCGTCTGGGGAAGAAGGTGAGGGTGAAGTGCAACGAGGATGACACGATCGGTGATCTGAAGAAGCTTGTTGCGGCTCAGACCGGAACTCGTGCGGAGAAGATCCGAATTCAGAAGTGGTACAACATCTACAAGGATCATATCACTCTCAAGGACTATGAGATCCACGATGGCATGGGTCTCGAGCTTTACTACAACTAGCCGGTAATTTCCCGATTCCGATTTCTGAACAATTTTTTGGAGATTATAGTTAGTTTTTCACAGAATCTGATTCTTTTCTATTGCAAGTTTGGAACCATTGTTATGAACTTATAGATGAGTTGTTTTATTCACAGAATCTGAATTTTAAATTCCATTGTTATATGAACAAGGTGAAGCCTCTGGATTCCTCATAATCCAGAACATAGAATTTTAATAGAATTCACGAATTCAATTAGCTTAATTTAGCAAATAACAAGTGGAATCGTCATGAGTTCTTCGTATTTATGCACATAGCTGTTGATTTGGCGTGATAATGGTTCTCTTTCTCCAATTCACGTTTTGTAACTCAGTCATTACAACTACGAACGAAAGCAAATTAGTTAGATTGAATTCGGAAAAGACGAGTTTCAAACATCCCCTGGTGTATAAGATTTCTCCTTTTCCTTTCTGTGTGTTTGCTATACGCTGCTTAACTCTTGGAACATGGTAGCTTTGAGGTAGAGAATAGTCGGTTTGTGAATGATCGATTGTTGTTATGATTTTGATCCGATTGCTTTTATTGGTATCGGTGTAATCGTGGTCTGCTTATTTCACATGGTACAGGCAGCTGAGTGAAGGAAACCCAGGAGGGAGATTGTTGTTGGATTTGGACATTTACATCAAACTCTTCTTATAACTATGTATGTAAACGTGATCATTTCAGTTGTGTGGTGATAATAATGGATCGGTTTCAAACCCTCCCAAACTGTCTTAATTGGTTTCTGCTTATGTGATTTGATATGTCTAATCATTAACCAAATATTCTGTTGGCTGTGTATTAATGTGTTGTTCGTTTTCAAATATTGCTTATTGACAGAAAAATTAGAAACATGTTGACCTGATACACAAATCTAACTAAATCAAACCACTTACTGTCCAAGCTTGATGACTGATGTATATCTCTTTATTATCCTACATAGGTGGGTTCTGTTTTGTCCAAGTCCTGTAATCATAATTAAACATTTGAAGCTTAATGAAACATAGCGAAATACCAATCTCATCGACATGGCAAGACCTCCACCGATCGGACCTTGGATTGTCAGTTCTCCTTCCCTCCATGCCTTTATTGGTTATGATGAAGATTATCGGTTCACAATGTACAATACTAGCACGGGTCTAGTCATTAGGGTACCCGATAAAACAGTACGCAGGACGATCCTAACGAGGTTATAACAATTAGAGGAGAAAAAGAATCTTCATGTACACGCAATGAGTTTACCACACCGCAATATAAGCCTGTAAAGAAAAGAGTGTGAATTAATGGTATTGTGTATTGTGGTGCTTGGTGCCCAAGAGAAGGAACGGATCCGTTGATTGCGTGTTTTGTTAGAAGTGAGACGCTAAGTTTTATCAAAGCACCTAAGGATGTTTTGGTTAAGGATTCAATTTCAATAGATTACAAAGGGAAGTTAGCTTTCATTGTAATAAACCATCGTGGATCCTATAGTGATTTTGATTTATGGTTACCAGAGGATGTCACAAAACATGTTACAAAACATGATTGGTCCAAGCAGACATTTGAGCTGCCCTTACTTCCATGGCAAACTAAGGATTTTTCTGTAAGACTTCTAGAATATTACGGAATTAACAATTTAACCAAGCAAGTAAACAACGTTAAGGAAATAGATAAGATCTAAGCATGAAGGCGAGATATGATCTTTTTCCTTAACTCAAAGAATCTTCCGTAGTGTGACATGTTTTTTATAGATTCATGAGTCTCAGGATATAACCATAAAAAACCATATCCCAACACAGGATCATGGTTCTAACGAACATAGTAATCTACTATACTCACGAAATACATAAAGAAGTACCTTAAGAGGTAAGAGATTGGTAGAGAGAGTTTTGTTTGCTGTGTGAAAGAGATTTTTCGATGTATCTTCTTAAGGCATAGAGTGCATCTATTTATAGTGAGTAAAAAGTAATCTCAAGAGGTAAGAGTTTTGATAAGCTCAAAAGTCCAAAACGTTTTTGTCTTTAACACATTATTAGTGCAGACTTTAACACACAGTCATTAGTGTGCATTAATATAAAACGAATTGTGGCATTATCTATTGGTAAAAAAGATAAGCTTATTCAGACATATAAAGCCCACGAGGCCAAAGAGTCCTAAGAGCCAAATTGAAAGCAACGAGCCACGAGCATGCGCGTGCGCGCGTGCGTGCGTAGTTCTTCATCCTCTCTTTTCTTACTTCACTAGACTAATACAACTATTAGTCACTATATAAGCTATTTGGAATTTTTTCAAACTTTAGATGTGGAATATTTTCCCACTTAAGCTTATAAGTTTAATGAATTATTTTCATTTACTTATGGGTTAAGACCCATTTATTATTCACACCCATATTTTATTACAGCCCAATTAACACTTTAATAAAATAATCTCCAACATTTTCTTCTCTAGGGACTAACAAGGCTGGTGAAATCATATTTGCCGCAAAATTTAGGAAGACTCGTTAGTGCGTTAATTTAGGAAGGCTCGGAAGACTTGTTTACTAACCATGCAATCACCAAAAGATCTTTCCCCGTGTTTTGTCCTCACTCACACAATACCGCAAATCACTTCCTAGTAGGTCACCCATCCTTAGATTGCTCAAACTCAAGCATGCTTAACTATGGAGTTCTCTCTGGACAAGTGACCGAAAAGATAAGTGCACTTTAGTGGCATAGGTAGCCAAATCAATTCTCTTAAACCTTTCCACATATACCGTAAACCGGGATGTTACAATTTGTGTCAGACGAACCTTTCTACATCTTCTACTACNGTGTCAGACGAACCTTTCTACATCTTCTACTACAATGTAGAAAAAAGGACTTGAGAAAAGTTAGGCTCCAAGGAATTGGACACAATGAAGAGTTTAGGCAATGGCATGGACTCATAAAAGGACATGGTTGCGGCTCTATCTCAGCCGAGCACGTTGAAAGTATTGCCTTTTTGTAATGTGATTTATCTATCTCTTGAAGGGATCCTAATGTAATGGCTTGACAAACTCTACTTTTTGTTCTCTCTTAATCATTATTAAAACGTTAATATTTCAACATTATGGAACTGATTTGCGATTTGCATTTGAAAGTGTTTTTGTTTTGGTTTTCTAGCTTTTGAAAAGTAAAAGGAACACCAATCAAACCATACTTTTGGCTCCCCAAAGTGATTCTAGTTCAATGAATATTGAACCCAACTGCTTTAATTACTTGGATGTGTTTTAGTGTATTGTGGAAGTTTTTGGCAAACAAATGGTAATGAATCTTTGTGCTTGTGGAAAACCAATGAAATCACAACTATCATCCAGCCAACCACATACCTAATAAGCAAAAAATATAAAAACATACCTAGCAAGATTAGTACTGTTGAGATTGACAATATATATTTGACACATTCCTTTGTTGCTAAAGGTACCTTTTCTCAACTAATTACCAACGTTCCTAGTACACTATGGCGGTTATCATAAATCATCAAGAGTTCAGTACAACAAATGCTAAATTATGATACTCCCTTGAACATGATTGTTATGATACTCCCTTGAACATGATTAAATGGAATGACATAAAGCTTCCCTTGGGAAGACTAAAAGGTTCTCAAAGGTCCTCAAAGCCAAATCATTTTATATAAAACTTTTCTTTTTTTATGGTAATGTGTAGAAGCATTTGATAAAAATATTTCAATCAACATTTTTTATGTGTGATATTTAACACTTCCCTCGAGATGATGGTTCTTCTAATCTATCTGGAATCAAATCTCACATAGAACTGGTAATAATTAAACTCATTATGATGTCTTGTTAAATTTCATGGACTTCCAACTTAAAATCAATCGGTAATAAATGGACTGACCCTTATGATTTATATTTTACATTTGATATGTGTATAAACCGCGTTTGAATGCATTTCAATTCAACCGAACACGGCCTTTCTTTTTATCCTAGTTCTTATGTATATAGAAAATTCTCAAAATGGATACAAAAATATATTCGAGTGAATGTATCTAGAATTAAATTTTCTAAATATAAGGAATTGCAAAAACCAAAAAAACGAATCGTTGCGACTGTTCTTTGCGACTTGATTGCTGATAAATACCTCCAGATTCGACTTCTTTACTTCACCTCATATCAGATATCTTATCTCATCTTCTTCCTCACCAAGGTGAAAAAGAAAAATACTTTTGATATTCCCTTCAACGTTTCAAATATTATAATATTTATCTCTAAATTACTGTTGGTTTATGTGTATTCCCAGAACTATGCAGAACCAAGGGAACAACATGCCGAACCAAGGAAACAACAGCGGAAGAGTCCTTTTCGATGAAACAATCGTCGAATGTCCATTTTGTCACATTACAATCCGTCCTCCTCTCGGTATATCTATCAATTAAATTCATATTCATTTTTTCAATCATATATATAAGGCCGTCTCTATGTGTGCGCGAGGGGTGCTTAAGCACAGGGTCCAATTATACTTCCAGTAATTCGTAAAGGATTTTATTGTCCGTATTTCTAAAATTTATGTATAAAAAGGTTTCATGAATTAGAAATTGAAAAATATAGACAATAATTGATTTTAAAAGAAAGTTGGCATAGGATCCAAATTTTTTTTGAGACGGTCATGTATATAACAATGTTTGTTCCATATATTAAGACTATGGTTTATAATGTCATTTTACTATCAGGGAATTTGATTACATCAAGGTTTGAATGTGTTGGTTGCAATGCTGATTTAACTTATATGAACATCTATGGAAGAACAGTGAGATGTCATTGCTGTAATTTCGCTCATCCTATGCCAAGTATGAATCTTCAAAAACTCTTCAAAAACATAATTTCTTTTTTTTTTAGTTCCAAATTTTTTTAAAAAATAAAAATAAATATATTCTTGTTCAGACTCTCTTGTAGCTTTGTACTGTGAAGGATGTAATGCGGCAATCATACATCAGAGAGGTGATCGACCTGTGAGATGTTTTCTCTGCAGGCACATCACAAGTCCTCATGTAAAACTTTATCTCTTCTCTCTAATAATCTCTTACTTAAGTGAATATTTGTTTGTAATTTCTTCGAATTTTTATTGTATTTTTTTTTCCGGTTTAGCAAGAGGCTTTCGAATTTCATCCTAACAGGGGTCTTCTAGCTAGCCGGTTGGTTCGTCCTCAACCCAACCAGGTTCCTCCTCAAGTAGACCAGGTGGTTCCTCCTCCCCCTCGAGTGAACCAGAGGGGTTTTCGTCGATTTAACCGGGCAGTTCCTCCTCAAACTAACCATTTGGTTGTTCCTCAAGTTAACCGGCCTCCTCCTCAATCTAGCCAGGTGGTTCCTCCTCGAGCTAGCCAGGTGGTTCCTCCTCAAGCTA
>OVAP01000042.1:40047-55877 GCA_900406295.1 Aurinia saxatilis | reverse complement strand
AGGTGGTTCCTCCTCAAGCTAACCATTCTGTTGTTCCTCAAGTTAACCAGCTTCCTCCTCAAGATAGCCAGGTGGTTCCTACTCGAGCTAGCCAGGTGGTTCCTCCTCGAACTAACCAGGTGGTTCCTACTCGAGCTAGCCAGGTGGTTCCTCCTCGAACTAACCAGGTGGTTCCTACTCGAGCTAGCCAGGTGGTTCCTCCACAAGCTAGCCAGGTGGTTCCTCCTCAAGTTAGCCGGAGGAGAGAAACAGAACCAAGTGGTTCTCGTTCCAGTGTGAGTAAACATTTTATGATCTCTCGCTTTTCATTTCTGACAATGTACTAGGATCTTGCTTTGTCATATGATTATATAATTTACGGTTTCACCTTTTTTGGCAGCAAATACCTCGGAATCAACCATTCACAGATGCTCAATTACGGACGATGAGAGACCGTGCAGTTGCAGTTAATTACCTTGCTCAAACTGTAATCATCATCACTTCCTACTTCTTCACTGATTTTTTAAAATTTATTTTAAAACCTTTTTGGTGCTTTTGAACTGATTGTTGGATCATATTGTAACATTTTGGTGTCAGATGCTGAATATTGCTCGTTCGTTTGGAGCGATGAGGAGGAGGAGAAGGAGAGCAGCAGCACCAAAAGAAGACGAGACGGTAGAAGGAAAGATCAAGAAGAGGCGTGATCGCTAGATCAATTAAAAAGTACCAACAACAAAAGCTGATTCTGCTTCTCTTTTGTTACATCTCTATTTTTACCTTTTGTTTTTTCCTCAGTTGTAACAACTCTCATGTGAGAGATTTGCTTTGGTAGTTTTACTCAGTTCACAACTTTATGATTTTGATGCAATTTTGATTCTACATTTCTATCCTTTTGTACTCTTTTTATTTATTTTAGATTTCTACATTTCTATCCTTTTGTACTCTTTTTTTTTATTTATTTTAGATTTCTACATTTCTATCCTTTTGTACTCTTTTTTTATTTATTTTAGATTTCTACATTTCCATCTTTTTGTACTCTTTTTATATCTATTTTAAAGCAATAGTCTTAAAATCGACGAAATTGTGAAATTGAAGATTTAGCTTCAAACTACTGCGTTTCAGTATATAAAGAAACCGTAAAAACAGTATTCTTACCGTAAAATTACATTTTAGTTTTTTAAGTTTACATATGCAAATGAAATAAATGATTATATTTTATATAAATATATTTATTTATTTTGGAGTAAATTGTAGTTGTCTAGAGTTATGGCAATCCAGAATGTAATGAGAATTTCATATGTATGAATAAAATTCACTTGCCCACACCACCAACCGGTCAAACTCTATTGATTTTCACCATTTAATCTGTCTGGACTTATCTGACGAATTTCAAAGTATTCGTTTAGAAGTCTAAAGAAGTAACAAATCACAGGGTAAAAGTGAGAATTCCGTTTCTAACATCTAAAACGACAGCGTTTTAAGTGAAAAAGAAAAGGTCAAAGTCTTTTACTTTTCCGACGCGGAGAGAAAGCAAAACCGGCATAGACGACGGAAATGGCATAGGATCGTAAATAAACAGAAACCCTGAGGGTGATTTAGTAATATTAGCATGGAGGAGAAGCAAATCGTACGGTATCGTGATTCCTTTTTACTTTTGTGCTGATGAATCGGTTTCAGTTAAAACTATGTGCGTGCGTTTCCTTTGGCGGGTGTTTTTGTCTTTTCTCTGTCTTTTATTACAGTATTATTTTTTAATTCAGTTTTACAATTTACAATTTTTCTAGGTGACTGACCAATTTATATAGCAAATGTATCTATCCATTAGTTAATTTGCCAAATTTTATAATATAACTGTAATCATCATAAAGTTTGAAGTGATTATACAACATTTATATTGTTCATAGTCAAAAACTGAAAATCAAAATGTAGAAAGGAAAGGAGTATATATACTTTGACCAAGATTTTTTTTTACCATTAATTTACAAACTATATAGATTCAGATTTAATTTTATAAATAAATTAATATATTTCCATTCCATGGGAAAAAAAGAAGATTCTTATTTGTACTTCTACTTTGAATCTCAACCGTTCGTTTGGGGTAAACATCAAATCTCATCTCTTGGTTTAAGTTCGGTTAGTTTTGTTTTTTTGTAATTTTCCTGTGTTGCTTCTGATTCGTTACTAGGTCAAAATTAAATCTCTTTCTTTAATTTTCCCAGATTTGGGTATTTCTGTTTTTAACTGCGAATTCAATTCAATTCCCTAAAAGCACTAATTCTGGAAAACTTAAAAAGTTTGAAGCTTTCCTCTCATTCATTTGTATTCAATATATAGGTAAAAAAAAAAAAGTTTTCTTTGATTGATATTCTCATATTCGTGTTCTTGTTATGCTTGTTGATTCCTGAATTTGGAAATTTAGGGTTAGGGATTTTTGATTCCTCTGTATTTGATTGATATATATATATAAAAGTTTGGTTTGTTTTGTTGTTATTGATAATAACATCGTTTTCTTATCTTTTTGGGTTTTCTCAGTTTCATTGGCTCTCATCAAATTTTGGATTCATATGGATACTAATCTCAACGTTGCTTCTACAGAATCTGAGATCAATGAGGTTAGTTTAGCTTTCCATGTTCTGTTTCGTAATCTGAATATGATAATTGAATCGGTTTTGTTTTATAAAGTGATTTGATTCAACAGTGTTTTGTTACTGTAGCTTTTATCTCTGTTCATTATCCAATCATAGATCATAGATCATAGATCTGATTGTCTATTTGATTTGGTTATGTTATATTCGATATTGGTTTTGTATTCATAGTTTTTGGTTGTTTGTTTGATCTGTTTACAGTTTGAGAAATCATTGTGGCTTTATCAGATACAAATCTATGAACATACATATGAATACTTTTGTACTTTCTTTGTATCAGGATGTGTCTGTAAAGAATTCTCCAGACAAGGATAAGGATAAAGACAGGGACATTAACATGGAGCCACCTAGTAGTCCACGTCATCGTAAGGTTGGAGTTTATAACAATCTGATGCAATCAATTATGTAACGTTTTGATTTTACTATTTACATAATGTTTTGTATATGTCAGGTTGATGCTAGATGGGTACCGGCTGAAGCACAAAGGCCGATCATCGATGAAGCGCCAGTATTCACACCGACATTAGAGGTACCAATCGATTGCTGTTTCCATGAAATCGATTTTTTCTATGTATTCGAGTGTTTTGGTTTGTTTGTTGTTGATGTTCTGAGTTTGTTTTCATCTACTTTTGGTTATTAGGAGTTTGAAGATACACTTGCTTACATTGAGAAGATACGTCCACTAGCGGAGCCGTTTGGTATTTGTCGAATCATCCCACCATCGACGTGGACTCCTCCTTGCCGGCTTAAGGAGAAGAGCATATGGGAGCAAACAAAGTTTCCAACGCGGATTCAGAACGTGGACCTGCTTCAGAACCGTGAGCCTATGAAGAAGAAACCTAAGAGCAGAAAACGTAAAAGGAGAAGAAACTCGAGGATGGGTTCCTCTAAGAGGCGATCTGGTTCTTCTCCCTCTGAGCCGGTTTCCTCTCCCGAGGCTGAGGAGAAGTTCGGCTTTAATTCGGGTTCAGACTTCACTCTAGACGAGTTTCAGAAATACGCTATGCATTTCAAAGAGTCATACTTTGAAAAGAATGACTCTGTTGGAGACGCAAAATGGACACCGTCTGTTGAGGAAATAGAAGGCGAATACTGGCGGATAGTCGAGCAACCAACAGATGAAGTTGAGGTATAGTAACAAAAACCCTTTCACCAATAAAAAAACACAGAAATGTATTAATAAACTAAGGCCAAATTTATTTATTTTTTTCGCTTGTTGCAGGTATACTATGGAGCTGACTTGGAGAACGGTGTACTTGGAAGCGGATTTTACAAAAGAGCGGATAAGTCAACCGGTAGCGATATGGATAAGTACATAGTTTCCGGCTGGAATTTGAATAACTTACCGCGTCTCCCTGGCTCTGTACTCTCTTTTGAGGATTGTGATATCTCAGGAGTTCTAGTCCCATGGCTCTATGTGGGAATGTGTTTTTCATCATTTTGTTGGGTAAGTAGTACATTTTAAAACTTTGATTAATTATGAATTTTCTCCTTGATTTTTGGAGGGCTGATATATATTTTTAATGGCCTAAAACAGCATGTGGAGGACCATCATCTATATTCACTGAATTATCATCACTTTGGTGAGCCAAAAGTATGGTATGGTATTCCAGGAAGCAATGCAACCGCTCTCGAGAAGGTGATGAGAAAATATCTGCCTGATTTGTTTGACGAACAGCCTGATCTACTTCATGGCCTGGTTAGGACAAAAACATCTTCTCGGTTTTTATTTTTATTTTTGTTAAGTCTCCATCGTCTTTAGGGACTAACTGTTATTATGGTATTGGATTCAGGTTACTCAGTTTTCTCCTTCAATTCTAAAAGAAGAGGGAGTTCAAGTTTACCGAGTGGTTCAGAATTCAGGGGAGTATGTACTGACATTCCCGAGGGCTTATCATGCTGGATTCAACTGTGGTTTTAACTGTGCGGAAGCGGTAAATGTGGCTCCGGTTGATTGGTTGGCTCATGGACAGAATGCTGTGGAACTATACAGTAAAGAGACAAGGAAGACTTCTCTGTCTCACGACAAACTTCTCCTCGGAGCAGCTTATGAAGCTGTTAAGGCACTTTGGGAACTCTCAGATTCTGTGGGAAAGGAAAATACAGAAAATTTACGATGGAAGAGTTTCTGTGGGAAAAACGGGACACTTACCAACGCGATTCAGGTAATGAAAAACGGTAACCACTTGAGATGATACTGAATATGGTTTCTACTTTATAATGCTTAATTGTTTCATTTATTTACTGGTAGGCTCGGTTACGGATGGAAGAGGAAAGAATTGCTGCTCTTGAAATGGACTCTTCGAGTTTAGTGAAGATGGAGAAGGACTTTGATTCAAACTGTGAAAGGGAATGCTTCTCGTGTCATTATGATTTGCATCTCTCAGCTTCTGGCTGTAAGTGCTCTCCCGAAGAATACGCCTGCCTTAAACACTCAGCTAAACTCTGTTCATGTGAAGAGAAGGATCGATTCATCCTTCTCCGCTACACCATGAATGAGTTGAGCTCGTTGGTCAGAGCACTGGAAGGGGAATCAGATGATCTAAAGAAATGGGCATCCAAGGTCTTAGGCATCGAACACTGTGATGAAGACCAGACAAAGACTGGATCAGTTATCAGTGAGGAGAAGAAGCTAAAGGAGGGCTCGTTTGATTTGAACATTGACTTAGAGATGGATTGTCACGAAGAAGTTAAAGAAGAAGTCAGCACCAGTGGCGAGTTAAATCCTTCAGAGAGCTTTGGTGCATCGGTCGAGCCTATAAACCTTGGGGTCCTGATATTTGGAAAGCTTTGGTGCAATAAGCATGCTATATTCCCGAAAGGTACAATCACTGAATGACCCTTTAGTTAATATACTTTACTTAATCAGAAGTTTGCCCAGAAGATTGTTGACATTTCTGGTTTTTTCACCTTTGGCAGGATTTACTAGCCGTGTTAAATTTTACAACGTGCTCGATCCAACAAAAATGAGCAATTACATCTCCGAGGTCTTGGATGCAGGACTCATGGGCCCATTATTCAGGGTAAAGCCTTTACGCATAACATTTTTATTCGATAAATTGAATCTCGGAAAGCATCTGAAGGCTGATTTTAACTCCTATGTATTCTGTGTTATTCAGGTTACTCTAGAAGAATCTCCAGACGAGAGTTTCTTCAATGTCTCGGCCCAACAATGCTGGGAAATGGTGTTGCAAAGAGTTAAAGATACATCCACGAGTCTCGGTCTTCCTACTTCATCACAGCTTGAGAGTATTAACGGGCTTCAAATGTTTGGTTTCCTCTCGCCATCTATAGTTCAGGTAAAAGTTTAATCCAAGCTTTCCTACTTCTGTAAAACATGTTCATGATCATATCTTAACACAACTTAATACCTCTCTCTACAGGCTATTGAAGCTCTTGACCCAAATCACCGACTCGTTGAGTACTGGAACCACAAAGACCAAGCTTCATCCGAATCAAAAGATCACTTCATATCATCAAACTGCTCCGCAAGTTTATCCAAAGGAAAACTTTTTGGAGTGGATTTGATGTAAAAGCGCAAAGGAGCAACAGGACAAGTAGCTCGGAGACAAAGACAAATAACTCTGTTAGATAGATAGAAAATAAACTTCTCTCTCATTCTTTTTTTGGAGGCAAATTTATTCAGAATCTTTT
This sequence comes from Aurinia saxatilis, assembly GCA_900406295.1. Taxonomy (NCBI): domain Eukaryota; kingdom Viridiplantae; phylum Streptophyta; class Magnoliopsida; order Brassicales; family Brassicaceae; genus Aurinia; species Aurinia saxatilis. The sequence continues at coordinate 49,599 of OVAP01000042.1, read as the reverse complement.
TTCTTCTCCGCCGTTTTCAGTCATACAATAACCTAACCTTAGCGTTAGAAAGTTGTAAACTAGGCACTACAAAAATGTTCGATTCTTTTTGCTAATGCAATTTCAAAATATGTGGTTAGCGTTGTTCTTTACATATATATTCATTTCATAGACTTGCTTTACATTCCTAATTATGTGGAATGTTATTATACAAGTCTGTGAAGAAAATGTTACACAAGTACTGAAAACTTATGTGGATAAATTCACAAACATTCAACAATAACAAAACTTGAATCTCAAGAATCTTGAAAGAAGAAAAGAAACAAAAGAGACAGACCATTTATGGATTACACAAACTCAACAAAGCTTCACTCCATTGTATTGATTAGTGTGAAAAACTTTACACAACTATAGAGACTATATAGAATCTTGAGAAACACGAAATAGTCTAAAATATCTTGAACTACACAGTATCTTGGAAAACACGAAACTTGAATGTTGAATCTTGAAAAGAAGATACTGGAATGTGGAATCAGAAGAGAGCCAGAGCCAAGGGAAACAAGAAGGAGCATTTGGAGATGGACACAGAAGCAGAGGACTGATTGTTCTTGAATTCAGAATAAGGACGAGGACGCAGACGAAGACTATCACCATCATCGTCCTCTAAAGTAGTAGCATCACCATAACGAGTGAAGTCAAGAGACGAAGCAACACCATGAATAGCAATGGAAGAAGAGAGGAAAAGATCAGGCTGAGAAACAAGAACACCGTCGAGGGTATAATCGGAAACAGAGTTATTCGTGACGACGATGGAGTTTCCAGGGAGAAGAGTAGGAAGACAAGAGAGAGGTTCCAAGAGACGAAGATCGGAGAATGAGAGACGGTGAGGGACGGTATGGTACGCGACGGAGAGACGTCGTGAAGTGGAGGAGGCAAAGGAGGAGGAGATATCGGCGGCGTCGAAGTCGACGGGGATGAAGATGGTGGCGGAGAGAGGGATTCCGAAGTTGTCATCGACGGAGGAGAGAAAATCTGCGGCCCAGTCGTGGAAGTCTCCGGCGGAGATCATTGCTTCGATGATTCTGTCGGAGTGTTGTGACGGTGGAGAAGATGCGACGGTGGTGGTGAAGACGAGGAGGAGGAAGAGAAGGAAGTGGCTTGTGGTGGTCATCGGATAGAAGCAAATCGGCGGCGAAGAAGTTGTTACAGAGAGGAAGAGAGAAAGTTTCGATCTTTGAGAAGTTCGTTAATGTTGTTTAACTTTCTCTCTTGCTTTTAAATCATTTGATGTACCGGTTTTGTTAGCGATAACCGGTCAAACCATTTGAATTAAAACCCGGTTTTGTTAGCTCAATGTTAGCACACGAAATGTATATTGCCATGTCGAAATTTAGTACCAAAGAAGAAGTCTAGACATGATAGTTGATACGTGACCAAAAAAAAAAAAAAGACATGGTAATATTCTCTATATGTATTGAAATTTCGAGTATAGTTAAAAATTTAAAATATCAAAATAAATTAATAAATTTCCAGTATAGTGAGATGACAAATATTTTGGGACAATAATAATTTCGCCATTCTTGTTAGTGCCTTAGCACACATTGGAGTTGCTTCACACAAATATCTCGGAAAGGAATGTGTAGTAATCAACCATTGATGATCCTTGGCCTCTTGTAATAACCATAAACTAATGCCATAAAACTCAACATTTACGTTAGCCAAGTTTCCTTTGTAATTTATCAAAGATGAATTACCATACCAATCTATTTCCTCCGCCCACGGTAGTTTGATAAAACTTAGCTTCTCTGATCTAACACCAAAGCACACCACCTCTTTAGTACTCGTAGAATGTGTTGAAGTCCAAGCGCCATAACACACAACCCCATTGATGCATATGCCCTTTGTTAATGGGCAATAATCATGAGTGGTACCTTCAATGTGTCTCCATGAAGGTTTTTTATTATCACTTCCAAGTGTTAAAAACATGTTATCTCTTCCTACACATTGCTTTGTATTGATCATCAACGGGATCATACCCTAAACATTTTTAGGTAGACTTCCAATTAGTACCCGGGATTTCGGGTAAGGTGATGACTTGATTCGTGCTAGGGTTACATATCATGAACCTACCTTTGTGTGAGAGGCAGATAAAGCCATTGACCGAAGCACACAGTGGGTAGATATAGGTGTCCATTGAAGCCATTCTCATCTCGAGATTTGCTACCAAAGAAGAAGACTCCAACTCCTCTCCTGAAGAGGTATAGAAGAACAAATTCTTTTCAGCACTTGTATTGGTTAATCGACCGTTTTTGAAAGTGATTAGAAGTTGTGATGATGATGGCGTCGAGGACATAGAGACCAAGGGAATACCATGTCTTTGAAACATATTGGAACTACACAAGAGATTTCACGGGCAATCTAGTTATAATCTCTACAGTTAGATCAAAGGGGATGGGATCAGTAGGACCGTAGTCGCTAGTTTTTAACCTCTTGTTATGATATTGCTCGTTGCCTTTCATGGTGGACAGAGAGTAGTTTGATAATAAATTAATTTGTTTGTCTAGTTTTAAGGTATTTAACTTATATATAGATCAAAACCATTAAGGGATAGGATATTATTGTTTCGTTTTCTTTAATAAAGATTAAAACGTGCCTCAAGTCGGTTAACATATATTCCTGATGATTCGTTTAGGAACAAAATCACAAGTATCATTTCAAACCGGTAGGAATCTCTGTCATTGTGATTCTTTACCCACCACCTCCGGCATCGTTCTAGTTTTTCTTTAGGCCCAATTATTTATGTGCTTCGCGAAATCATGTTTTTGTATTCAATCAATCGGGTTGAGTGACGGAGCTGGTCTGTTTCCATTTTTTTGTACAAGGTATCATCAGTTTAATGTGAGTCGCCAACTGAACCTTGTTTCCCCTAAATAATGTTTATAACACAAACAAAAATATAAAGTGACAATCGCAGATTCTGTCTTCTAATACAAGAGAGCCAAAATCACGTTTGAAATGGAGAAAAACAATAACACATATATATAAGCAAAACCAGCTTCTTTGGTGATGAAAGATCAACACTTCAAATACTAAAATAAAATGAAAAACCGAGTACCATCTTACATCTTACATTAGGGTCCTTATTGAAAATAAAATATTGAGTCCTACATTAGGATCCAGGAGTCTTAAAGAAGGCAATGCTCTCAATGTGTTGAGGTGCGATACGGACATGACACAGACCCTTGTCTACGAATCCATAGGAGCGCCTGAACTCTGGATTATCTCCAATTCCTCGGAGCCTAACTCTTCTGACGTTTTGTGCTTCAACATTGTAGTAGAAGATGTAATAAGGTCGATCATTTCTTGGCAGTTTACTTGGCGCTATAATGATCTCACCAGCCTTGTTGGTGCCTGGAAAATTCAATTCCAAACCCTGGACAAAATTCAACACAGAAAGGGGAAACACACATGTTGTGTTTGACCACTCATGTTTCTCGACGTCCTCTAGTACCCACAAATTAAATATTTGGAAAGGAGCATGAGGGATTCTCTCAATGTAAGCTAGCTTCCCTTTGTATTCGATAATTGGTGAATCCTGCCCATAACACACTTCATCCCAAGGTGCTTTGATATAACTAAGCTTCTCAGATCTAACATCAAAACACACAATACAATGTCCTGAGATTGGGGAAAATGCAGCACAGTAAACAAAACCGTTGATGCTTATTCCGCTCTTCATGTGAGGATGAGGCGGCATAGAGGGAAGAGGTTCAATATGTCTCCATCCTCCTCCGTCTTCTCCAAGTGTTAACACCTTATGTCTGTCGTTGACTGTTAATGCTTTGTACTGATCACCAATGGGATCGTATCCCACATAGCTGGTGGTGAGGGGTAACTCAAGGACTTGCTCCGTGCAAAGGTTACATATCCTTGTCCCACCATCACCTCCAACAACGAGCAAGCCATGGAGAGAAGTGCAATACCCCACTGGCGAGATGTTACTAAAGGCCATGGAAGGTATTTCCATCTCGAAATCTGCTACCGAGGAAGAAGACTCATCCCCCCTTGGTCTTCGGGTGGTGAAAACGAGAACAAGACTACTTTCTCCACGCCCTTGTTCCTGAATGATCCGTTACTCAGAGCAACTATTAACCGGGGACGCGTTGAGGAGATAGAGGAGAAGGAACGAACGAATTCAGGGTTTCGGATGATGGAAGACCACATCTTCGACACGCATCGGAACTTCATAAGAGACTTGGCAGGCAATCTAGTCAGTATGTCCAGCCTTAGTTCTAGTGGCAGCGAATCTAACATACTTTCGGTTGTGTCCTTGTCACCTAGTTTCTTCGAAGCCAATCTAGTCTTCTTTGGATCAACAGGGACCGGATCTAACTTACTTTTGCGTTTCATGGCTTGTGTCTTCCTTTGCATCAACGATCTACTCCTCTTACTTTGGCTTGTGTCTTTCATGGTGGACAGAGAGTTGAAAATATAATTTTAACTATCAAAACCATTGAGGAATATATATAGGAAATTATTTCCTTTTTTTAATTTCCATAATTTCCTTTTCTTTTTCTTTTTTTTACTTTCTAGTTTTTTGAGATTTATTCATCAGATGCTTCTTCACCACACTGAAGACCAAATCAAAATACAAAATAGTTCCAACGGTACATATGATCAGATGAAATCCCTTTTGGTGAACAAAAAAACACAAATCCAGGGAATCAAACCGCGATTATCAAACGTTTCTAGAGTCTTTCAAGAGTCTAAAAACCTGACAAAAACTCGAATCATATGTACACACAAAGGAAAAAAACCTCAGTTTTCGAAGAAGAAAAAAGCAAACCGAATACCCAAACTAGTTCGAAAACAAAGCCATTTCTAATGGAGGAAAAAGAGAGAGTCTGCAGACTGAAGCAGCTATCTAGAGTAGAGGCCATTGCAATATCCGTTATTATATCTTGCATCAGCCAAGCGGTTGGGAGATTTCTTGGAGGTTCCATTGATGAAAACGTTTTTCAGACCGTTACTAATCAGATTTTGATGAACAGAGGATGGATTCAGAACTGTGTCTAGCTCGCGACACGATGCTGCAATAAGTCCTGCAAGAATGTGCAAAATAATGTTTAGGAGACTTTTGTGTATTCAAGAGAAGTAAGAGATGTAAAGTTTGGATCTCTTTTGTTGATTATGGAATGTGTTTCGGACCTATGAAGAGAGGAGAAGCTTTGCCGGGTCTGGATTTGAACTCCGGATGGAACTGAGCACCAATGAAGAAAGGATGGTTTGGAATTTCAACAATCTGCAATATCAGATAGAGGATTAGTAAAGGATATAAGTTTGAAGCAAATGGATTTGTATTGAAGAGAATAGTTTAAAGATTAGTACCTCCATGCGTTTTCCAGTTTCATCTTTTCCAGCGAAAGAGAGACCGGCCTTCTCTAAGCGTTCAACCATATCAGGATTCACCTGCAAGAATTGAGTATGCATAAATCAAGAACTCCATTTTTTCTTCTAAATTTAACGAGTAGATATAATGTGTGTATACAATCCATACCTCGTATCTATGACGATGCCTCTCATCAACAAAGTTTTTGTTCCCGTATCTGTAAGAACAGGAGAGCGAGAATCATGATTAGAATCTATAGCATTCATATGTAGAGCTAAAGGAGCTAAGAATATAGATCAGTGGTTCTTACAGTTTTGCGGATTTGCTGTCTTTGACATTGAAGAAAGTTCTTCTTGATCCTAGGCGCATAGTGCCTCCCATATGAGTTTTTGAGCCCTGAACCAACCAAGCAGAAGAAATCAGGAAGAGAGTAGCAACGAGGTTGCATCTGAAGAAAAGAGGGAGATAGAAGCTTAGAACCTCAGGCATGAATATGATGCATGGATGTTTGGTATCAGGTTTGAATTCTGTGCTGTTTGCATCATGCAAGCTAAGAATTGATCGTGCAAACTCGATGACAGCAACCTGCATCCCAAGACAAATACCTAGGAACGGGACTTTGTTTTCACGAGCATATTTTGCAGCAAGAATCTTCCCTTCCACTCCCCTATCACCAAAACCTCCAGGTACAAGAACTCCATCTACACTCTGAAGAATATATGAACTGAGATAAGCAAAAGCACAAGTCATTTCGATTACAAAAGTCGTAATGTCAAACATTTCATACCTTTAGCAATTTCCACGCAGCTTTATACGCATCTGGTTTCTGCTTAAACAAAGAAAATCCATTATTCTAGTTTAGAATTTTGTGAACAGGTAAAGGAATGCAACCGTGTAAAATTTGTTTTACGGACCTCTTTCTCAGTTTCCTTTTCAAGATCACAAGCTGGAACCCAGTCAACTACGAGCTTTTTGCGACAAGCCACAGAAGCATGTAAGAGAGCCTAAACAAGTTATCCAAATGTAAGTACCAAAGCAAAGAACTCCTATCCAGAAACTAATCAATGAGAAGTGAAGCATAAGTTCTACCTTCAAGACAGAGAGGTAAGCATCAGAAAGGCCTGTATATTTCCCTACAACAGCAATTCTCACAGGCACATGTAAATTGTCGCATAATTCAGCTCTGGAAGTCCATTCCCCTAGGGAAGGTTCTTTAACAATACTGTTTCAGTAACAGAAAATATCATTTCCAATACATTTGAGCCACAAATCTAACCAGCCACATACCAAGAAAACGAAAGACAAAAACAAGATATGATTTATACCTAATGATATTGAGCACTTTTGAGATTGCCAGGTGAGCCTTCTGATCCTGTTCAAGGGAATATGAACATTGAGCATTGTTGTCTTAACAATTTATAGCAGAACAGGTAGTACAAAAAAACGTACCTTTAGCAGCAGAGGAATGTGCCAAATGTTGGGAACATCATAGAGAGTGAAGATATACTCAAGCTGAAAAAAAAAAAAAAACATAAGCTTGTAAATAAACAAAGATTTCAAGTAAAGAACATAACAAGGGGACAAAGGCAGCATCGTTTAGCATCTTACCGGGACATGGCAAAACTGAGCTAGTTTATCTTTCACATTCTCTTCAAGCGGCTAATAAAAAAAAGATTTGAGACATAAGAAGATATACACCAAGAGACCGTAATTTCAAGATTAAGCAGATTTGAAAGTCAAGAAGGAGATGCAAGCAGAAACACAAACCTTTGTGCTCCGGCAAGCTAAAATATCCGGAGTCAAGCCCAAACCTCGTAGTCCCCGGACACTATGCTGTGTCGGTTTAGTTTTCTGAAAGTAACACAACATATCAAATGAAGTAACTGTAGACATATAAATCAAATGATGTCACATCAATTCAGGAAAAATTATAAACCTGTTCACCAACAACATTAAGCACAGGCACGAGGCTGACGTGGACCAGACAGAAATTCCCTGGGCCTAAACTCAACCACCAACCAAATATTGCAGTAGTTAATTTCATCATATCCAAAAAATAATTTACAACTTTGATGCAAATGATATGAGGAAAATGATACTTACCTACACGGTAAGAGAATTGGCCAAGCGCTTCAATAAAAGGCGCAGATTCAATATCACCTGCAAACACAAAGAATCTCTGTTTACACAAAAGAAGCAAAGCCATAAACAAAACAAAAATCCAAATTTGTAGCCTTTGATCTAACCTATAGTTCCTCCTAATTCAATAACACAAACATCAGCATGACCCTCCTCTCCATCAACAGGAATAGCAGCAACTCTCTCAATCCACTCTTGAATTGCATCAGTAATATGAGGAACAACCTAAAATCATTACAACCAAAACAGTTCAAGAAACCAACACCAAAACATGAAATGAGAAAGACACAAGCTGAAAAAAAGTTTGTTTATTACCTGAACAGTCTTTCCCAAATAATCTCCTTTCCTCTCTTTAGAAATAACATGCTGTAACAAAAAAAAAACCAAGAAGATTTGGTGAACCAAACTCATCATCAATCAAATTCAAATTAGTTGAGATCTAGATCTTATTATTACCTGGTAAATTTTTCCAGTAGTGATGTTATTGTCTCTGGTTAATTTAATATCAAGGAATCTCTCATAGTTTCCAAGATCAAGATCCACCTATTTTTTTCCCCAAATCACATCCAAAAAAAAGTTTCTTAAAAAGATGAAATCTTTAAAAGTTTTAAGAAAGTTACAAAAGAGTCATTTTTCTTTACCTCACCACCATCATCCAAGACAAACACTTCACCATGTTCAAATGGAGACATGGTTCCAGCATCAGTGTTTAGATAAGGATCTGAAGATTAAAGTTGAGTAAACTTTAAGCAAAAACATCATTTTGAGTTAAAGAGTAAGAAAGAAGAAAAGGTAGTAAACAAGTACCGATTTTGATAGAAGTAACACGAAGACCACAAGCTTTAAGAAGAACACCAATACTACTTGCTGTTACTCCTTTGCCTAATCCACTCACAACACCTCCTGTTACTAACACGTACTTCATCTTCTCTCTCTTCTTCCAAAGTTTTCTCCTTTTCAACTAATCCTACACCCAAAAAAAACAAATCAGTCCTCAGAGCTAAAACAAACAGAGAAGTGAATTAACAGAAGCGTGAAGCTTTTAAAATGCTTAAGAGAAAATTTGGTTTTTTTTCTAGATTTAAACATCTTCTTACTCCAGGCAATAATACAAAAGCAGAGGATGACAAAAACAGAGGATAACTAAGAGACACATAACAGAGAAGAGTAAGTATTCAATAGTGAAGGACAAGAACAAAAACTCCTACATTTTCCTCTGTATCAAACCCAACAAGCACAGAGAAGAAGAGTCAGAGCCAGAGCCAGAGCCAGAGCCAGAGGCAGAGAAAGAGATACCTGAGAGTAACCGGCGGTTTAGTATTTCCGGCGAGTCTGGATTATTCAGATAAAAAAAAGTGGTGTATTTGGGTTGTGGGTTTTGGTGGGTTTAATGGATAAGGATAAAGGAGAGAGCGTGAAAAGGATGGAGACAGAAGCAGAGAGAGAGAGAGAAGAAAACAAAAAAAATGAAAGGAGAGAAGAAAGGTTTTGAGGATTCACGACATTGACGACGGAAGGCGGTTTTTATAAAGAGGAAGGGAAGAGAGAGTAGCAAATAGCAGCGAGCGTCTCAAAACCCCAATGTAAACCCTCCACCTAATTTTCATTTTTATTATTATAAAATACCAATATTTATTTATTTTTATTATACTCGTACTGTTATATTTGTATATCATAATGTTTTTTGTATTTGTGGGTTCGACAAAATCCCATATTTATTTGATTTGCATAGCGTATGTTTTGTTTTTATGTAATTGAGCCCCCCTCTATCCTGAAGGCTAAACCCCTCTTTTGTTTGTAAATTCAATTTTCAATATAGATTAATCATGCATGTGTTAAATTTATTTTGGTTGCATTTTTTTTCTTAACCATTTCGATTATTTAAAATTATGAAGAAAAAAAATCAATGAAAAATATTTATATGTATTAAAAGGGGACTTTGACAAGGATTTGTAGCCTAGTGGTTTGTGCTAATGCTGTCACTGTGTCACCGTCTGGATTCGAGCCCAGCTTAGAGCATATTATTGTTGTTGACAAAAAAAAAA
>OVAP01000042.1:0-40030 GCA_900406295.1 Aurinia saxatilis | reverse complement strand
TTTTTTAAAAAAAAAAAAAAAAAAAAAAAAAAAAAGGGACTTATAATAGTATAATCAAAACTAAATTCCATTAATTGAACTATAAATAAAAATAGACATATATTATTACAAAACATACTTTTCATACCTGTTTATATTCATAACAAGAATAAAGGTTGGAGAATAGGTCACAAAATAAAAACACAATGAGAAATACTAGGCAATTTTTAAAAAAAATTCTACTATAAACAGTAGCCAAAAAAGTTTGCATAAACAGTAACCAAAAAAATAAAATTTTAGAAAATAGAGGGCCAAGAAAAATCATTCATCTCAATGCTTAGGTCTGGACTTGACCATACTCAATACATGTAATAAAACCAGCTATATAGATAGGAATGGTGGATATTATTTAGTCACATGCTTAATTGCTCGAAATACATCTAGTAACCTAATATTGGATATGATCTGCTTTGCCTATTTGATGTAAAATCTTCAAAGGCTTTGGGGACATGAGTTATTGACTTGTCTTTACCACTGTGCCCACTCAAGTGGTCCACTATAACGGTATTAACTAATCAACATATTTCCCCGACTAATCACTTCGTTTCTCAAATCTGATCCTTTTTTTCAGTTAATAAAAAAAAAATTGGTCTCTCGATCATTATTTTTATTTGCAACTAGTTCTTTTATATATTACGGAAATTGGTTATGTGTATTAAAGAGAGAATGGGTTATTTATAACATCTAATTCGGTTTCTGGTTCATTTTTTTGTGTTGTGTTTTACAAAAAAATTAAATATAAGTTACAACCAAATTCTGAAATATATTAAGATTAGTATAGACAAAAAATAAAAAGATCAGCTTATTCATGTATATTTGGTTGTATGCATTACACATAAATAAACAAAACTGAAATGGTTTTTTTATTGTTTAAGTATTTTTTATATTCCTTTGTTAAATTGATGTTAGTCCCATTATGGTTCAATATATGCTTTGAAAATTATTTCGAGGTTAGTCCCACTTTCTTCTTCTTCTTATTTACGTTAATTGTAAATAGATTTTTTTTTTTTTTTTGTTACATTCTAGACTCTGTTTATTTTTTATTTTTACTTTTACTGCCACGAGATTTTGTGATGCACATGTGTTTAAGACCCAGCAGTGATCGTACCGGACCCACCGGTTTGATCTCTGTCCGGCCAAACGTGGAAAATTACAACGACTTTGTTCTCCTTTTTACGTTTGCCTTTATTGGATTACACTAACACTGTACTAACTACTAACTAATTGATACCTCAATTCAAACAGAGCTTTACCAAAAAAAAAATCTTTTTTTTTTTGACAAAATTATTGCTCTTCAAAACTCTAATGGCATTCAGAAAATCAACATCAAAATGCTTAGTTATTGCAAAGGTGAATCCTTGTACTAGTTGATCATTTTCATGCATGTTTATTATGATCATTCGAATTGTATAATGACGTAGTTACCGTATCTTTACTCTACGGTATTATCAATTGTTGCAATAAATTAAACAAATTAATGAATACCAATCCACAATCGTTATCTTCTTATAACATATATATACTTTCTTGACGTAATACTAATTTATATGAAACTCATGATTCATCTCGTAAAGATTAGCGCATGTATTTGCTCATTTATGGCATGTGTTTGTTCATCTAGAGCATCTCCAACCATTTGCACTATTTTAGTGATTAAAATAGTGTTGCACTAAAATAATGTTGAGTTTTACTTCAATCCATTGCACTATTTCTTACACCAAAAAGGAATATTCTAGACATATTCATTTTTATTACAATTTGTTCTTTTTCTAATTATACATATTATTTATCAAAATTATAAATTCTACCCACTTATTATATATATTTTAATAAATTTATCCACTAGTACTTTATTTATCTAATTGATTGATGAAAATTATTAATTTAAAACAATGAGAAAGTAAAACTATAACATATTGATAATAATAAATTTTGAAAATTATTTTTATAAAAAATTAAATAAAAATAATAATATATTGCAATAAAATGTAAATGTGATTTGTATTTTAATTTTTAGTTATCATCGACAAAATTAATGATATAATAATAATTCACAAATAAAAATATTATTTAAAATTTAAACTGTAATATAGAAATAAAAATACATAGCACAACATAGTAAAATAAATAAAAAATACAGAGAACAATAAAATTAGTACAATTTATTTGGCATAACCATTAGTATATTTTTCTCACAAATGATCAATTAAGTCATTTTTAATTGGAAAACTGAGCTTTGTGATCTTTGATTCTTTTCCCACAAATTATTAATTAAGTCATTTTATGTTGTTTACCTTTGATTTATTTTCTGTTTTTTATTTTTCATTTATTTTCTGTATTTTATCTTTACTTTTGCTACCATTTATGTTTTTAAAAGATTATTATTAGTTTATGTCATTATATCTTATATTCTATAAATGCTATTTACATTTTAATTTTTTAATTACCAATGATTTTTTTTTTAAAATAGTGTGGATGTAAAAAATGCAAATATTTGCTTGATTAATTTTTTAATAAACATTATGCATTTAAAATATATTAAAAAATTTATAATAAAAGATTTTGAAACATGGAGGACCTTTTTATAAATAAAAAAATTAAACACTAAAATAGTGCAACACTAAATTTTTGCACTAGATGTAGTGCAAAAAAGTGGTTTGTACTATTTTAGTGTTCAATATAGTGCTGAGTTTGAGAGAATTTTGTACTAAAATAGAATTTGGTGTAGGATTTAGTGGTGGGTTGGAGATGCCTTTGTAGACAAAAAAGTTTCCGAGTTGGTCCGTATGTGTTTTTTATTCTACTATATAGTTTGTAGATTTAGAAAAAATAGACAACAAACAAGAGGTGTTTTTTATATTTCAAAACAAAAAAAGAATGAAACAAAAGATTAATCTTAGTGTAGTGGATGAAATAACAAAATACTTTTGTTACTTTTGTTTAGGTCTTGCTATGAATTAAAGAATGTGTGCTTTTTAATCGTTGCCGAAAGGGCGGAGTCTTAAGACTAAATCGAAAAGAGGAGGCAAAATGTAATAAACAAATTAGAAAAGGTAAACCAGAGATTAGAGAAAGGGTCAAAGGAGTAATCTTTAATAGTTTAATTTTTAAGAAACCCACCAAACTCATAACTACCAACTAACATGCATACATGCATATGCATATGCACACTTTATTATCCTATCTTCTACTGTCCAATAAGTTTCTATTTACATGTAAAGTTTTCTTATCCTATATTATTCTGACAATAATTATTATAAGTGACTAATTCTGCTGAGCAGGCTTGAATGAATGAAGGTAAAAACCAAAACATTTTTTTATACATATTTTGAAACCATTTGGACTATTTGATACAATGATCAAGGGTAAAGGAGACATTGTAATTTTATATCTACGCCAATTGATTTTTTTAGAATGAAGTCATATATTTTATTCCTTTGTAATAATAATTATTATTGTTTAAATATATTTACCAGGATATCCTATTTTTGTTTTTTATAAATGAAATACACATGATGACATTCTATTTTTATTTTTTTAAACAGTATATTATTTTATCTAAATACATGTCGACTTACATAATATCGTTTTATATCATGTGCAATCAAATATACTTTTATATACGAAAATATCACCCTGTCCAATATTATTACTTATAGTGTTGTGGACTTATATGGTTGGAACCTACTTTAATTCTATATTTTATAGAATTTTCATGGAGAGTTACAATGAATCTACAATTATAACACTGACCCGAATTTAGTTATTGCACCTGCTTAAGGTAGTAATATGGGACCAAAACAAAAATACATCGACCACTTGTAACAACGCACGATCGATATTCATTTCATTTCTCAGAGATTATTTGGGTCAATATCTTTAATTATACCTTATTGTTATTATTATCATCAGGGACATGACATTGTAACCCACGAGCCACGAATGTGAGACCTTCTGAGTGGTCCGGGGGGTCTATCACTCACCAAACCCATCAATGTGTGCCACGTGTCATATCTCTTATATCTGGTCAAATGTTGCATCTGCATTTATCCTATTCTCATTGGTACAGAGTGACAAAGTCCATGCTCTTTTCACAATTTTATAATAAGTTATAAAACTAACAATGGTATTCAATGTTCTTGCTGCATTTAATTATATTAAATTTATGGATCAGGTTAGTTAGTTTATGTCATACCAAATTTGACCCGTAATCCAGAAAAATAAAAATGTGGATAATGTTACAAAATCTTTGAATTTTTATAGGACTGAGATATTCACAATCAGCAAATGGTGTATTTAATTGTCATGTTGGAAGATAGGTCATATAGAGATTTTTGTAACGTTTATAGTACTTTGGTAGCTTCATTGTAATTATCTATAATATATGCTCAACATCTAGCTAACCACATGTTATCAATTAGCTCAACTAGCAATTTAAAATGATTCAGCTTATATCATGCAACCTCGAGTCTGATTTGAATTATATGAATCTTTTGTATTAGTGTTGTATAGGTTCATAGAGATGTGAAGAATAATCTATGATCGTATAGTGGGGGTATGTGAGTGACTGTATATATGACAAAAGACGTCACAACAAATAAGTATAAAGTATAGTAAAAGTTGTATGAATAAGGAGTTTCCCATCATAATAATGAAAAACAGAAGGTGACGTGGTAATGACTAGAAGGGAGATAATGTCCCGTGTGGCGCCTAGTTAGCGTCGTGTCGGTTCATCGTCAGCTCCACATGTCAACTTCTTGCTGGTCAAACGTAATCAATTCTCACGTTATTTGTATTAACTTCATTATTAATGCACTTCTCTATTTTTAATGAATCACTAAAACAGATTTGGTCTGAAATGGATCATAACTTAAAGTTGTAATTTTCTCCTATATCTCTCTCTCAAATACCTCAATTTTCTTCCACCATTTCCGGGCACTTTAATACTTTTCAACCAATACAAAAAGTTCTGTTCAGAAATTTTGACCATCTGAAAAAAAATTTACTAACCAAATTTAGTGATATACAATGTCAATGGAACTCTAATCTTCGGAACTAAGAATCAGCGGATACAATTTTTTACTGATTCAAATACAAAAAAAAAAACATTTTTGTTTTGTTGAGAAACAAAAACCAAGGGTGACAACGGAAAATAACAATAAACCACTACAAGAACATCAATGACCGAGTGAAATCATTCTTTACGGAAATTCATAGAGACGAGTCAGTCGTATTGATTGTTATTATTATTTTTAGTGATTTACAATATATAAACAGTTCAAACAGTTTTAATTTTGGATCTATATTATAGATGAAACCCTTTTTTGTATTTGTAGCGCATATGGTATACAATTTTTGTTAGTGAGAAGTGACTATTTAACTTTGGTGTTCATAATTTCTTGTTTTACAACAAGTATCTAAAAAGTAATAGGGGAAAAAGAAAAATGAGCATATTCACTCTTTATGTGCATGACCTAAGGGAATCAAATTCGTCATTTGCATCATTCAGTGTGTTACGTGTGAAAAGTGATTTGTCTGATTCCCATCAAACACATAAAGTCCCTGATACACTAACTGTACGTATTCGACTACTACTAGTGTACTTGATACTATCAATGTGTAAAAATATGCAGAATAGCGACTAAAGTAGTAGTCTAAGAAGTAGTATTTTGATTATTTGTTTGCATGCAGAGATTACATGTTACTAGAGGCAAAACATTTTTGCATGTCGTTTTTTTTTTTACATACGGTTAAATACTGAAGTTTGAATAGGATGTGATAGAAATTCTCATTTTGTGGAAAAGTCTAATTTTAAAAAATTAACCTTATCGTATACAGGATGAAAACGACTTCAAAGATGGAAAATGAAATTTTTATTAACAACGAAAAGTAATACTTTTTTCTTGACCTTGATAATTTTCCAAGATAAAAGATAAATATATACATATACACACTTATGTATATAGGATATAGGATAAAGATTGTTTACAAAGTTTAAGCAAGATATAGGATAGTTTCAAAAAATGATATAGGTTGATGTTTAGGTTTACATTTTTTTTTTCTGACAAGGGATATATACATTAATTTGCCGATAACACTGAGCTTTGAAACCTTAGCTTACATCTTTCGCAAACATGCGCAAAATAGTTTGTATACATATGTGAACTTATGAGTAAGGAATAACAGATTACAAGAAGTATTATTTACTTTTGTTATGGTTCACCTACGAGTAATACTTTGTATCCAAATCTCTCTGTTTCTTTAGGTGTTTTTTGATGATTTTCTTAGCATAATCAAAATTTTAGCTATTATAAAAGATCAAAGCAAAAATAAGAGTATTTCTTTCGTATGAACACGTACGTAAATTAGACGAGAGTGATCGAATGAGATGTGGAAACAATTATAAACCCACAAATTAAAGAAGGGTTTGGAGAAGAGAGTGTGATTAGAGAGGAACCAAAGTGAATGTCGGAAGAGGTTTGGTCCGTTGGTGTGTCGGCTACTAACGGTTGGGCCACGTCATCACCCCACGTCCCTGTGGGTCCTACCTTTTTTTATTGACCTACTGACAGTTGACCACCGGACTTGTGGGCCATACCTCTTAGCTAAATCTTTGCCGACAACTACCCTTGTCTTTCCCTCTATTTTTGGTTTTCTTTTCCATTTTATTTAGTTTTTTTTTTGCTACGAGCAATTATTAATTTTTAATACCATCTCCATTCATAAGATTGTTTAATAATTTTTAATTAATAAATATAACAATAAATTATTCTAAGAGTTCCACCCTAGTTTTGCCAAAAAAATCTATCTCCATTGATTAGATATTATTTGGATTGCTTAAGGATTTTTTAAAATATTGAATATTTTTTATTTTATGTATAGATTACTTTTTTAAGATTATAAACATATTATATTTCATGAAAATAGATAATTTATATTGCATAAAATTTAAACATACATTACAAAAAAAATATATATATAATATATAAATTTACAAATCATAAAAACGATAAAAAACGTACAATAATAAAAAACATGTAAAAAATATGATCAAGAACATAAGATTAGATTTGGTAAAGGAAAACCAATCAGAAGTTGACACATATGGATTGCTAAATTTGATAAAATTATTTAAATAAGTATCCGGCCTTAACAAAAATGGGCAAAAATTTGAATTTTCATTTATTTAAATGGTGAATAGTTAAAAAACTTTAGTCTAAGCAATTTTAATTGGATGCTCTAAAATTCTCCAACTGATTTTTCTGACCAAATTCATATTACAAAAAATCATACTACGCGTATATATGTATACATAAAATTAGTATTTAGATGATTATAAGTGTTGACAAAAAAGCCAATGATTATAATCTAGTTGGTTGTAATTAATTTGATACTATAATATTATTAGTTCAAGTTTAAAATAACACTCTATTATATAAAAATACAAATTGTATAACTCAAAATAGATATAATAATATATTCACAAAAAAATACGAGCTTGCAAAATTATAATATCTATATATATTGTAATACTTTTACACATATGCATATACTGTAATATCTATATTTTCACTGTAATATAGATGAGTTGATGAAATTCCAAGCTTAGCTTGGTTAAAACTTGTATTTATTTGGCCAATTACTACATGACTATTTCATATTTGTTATGTATAACTTAGAGCATGTCCAATGATAGGGGTTATTATCTTATTTTTATTATTAAATTTATTATTAAAATAATTTTGAGGTTCTAAATCCCTCAAAACAATTTCTAAACAAGAAACTCTCTCTTATTTTTTATTTTTGAAATAACAATTTTGATTTATTTTTAATGCAAACAAAATTAAATATCCCTCTTAAAATTCACCATTAAACATGCTCTTAATACCATCTCCAATGATGAAATTTTGAGAGGTTCATCAAATTAAAAGAAAAAAAAAACAAATAAAAAAGCATTCTTTAATTTACTGTGAGACAATATCAATAGGTTGAGACTCAATCTCAGACTTAGTTATTAAAATAATAATAAATTTAATATTAAAAATTTTCTAATGAGCTTAGGAAGAGTTAACCAATAAAGATGGACTTACATATTACACTCACATGTTTAAAATCCATAACGAGCAACATGCATTAACATCAGCATATATAAACTGCTGGATATTACAAATCCACATCACCAAAAAGAAGAAAAAGACTTCGGGACTTCATGCATGAATATAATTGTACACGCGAAATAAAGTTTGCTTGGTTACTAAGTACTCTTTTTTTTCTTGTGCGAGACCAGAAAATATATATACGTGGTAAATGTTGGATTTGAAGTGCATGGTCTATAATAAAACCGAGCCGTGTTAACTTCGCGTTGATGAGTCAATGTTTCGTCACGTGAGACCTTTTTTAAGTTTTATTCTTAACCACAAGATCTCCGAATCGATCAAAATCTTGGCTTAGTTTTAGGGTGAAAATGAGATAACAAAAGGGACCACAAAGTCAATATATAAAACAAGTCTATTAGTTACTGTTGAGAAAAAACAAAATTCTACCGACTAATTTTCCTAATTGTTGATACTTGATTGCGATTAATGAGTGCATAAAACAATAAAGTGACTGATATATATTGTGATATGATCGATGTTGAACACAATAGTTGTCAGCAAGATGAAATGACAAATATCTTAGATAAAGAGATATCCATTTCTTAAATATCACCAGCAGTGAATATGTACTTATTCGTTAGTGTGTAATCACTGTAATTACATCCTGAACTGATTAATTAATTAATATATATATATATTAGGGGTTTAACCATATATACCCATTTTTTTATTTCATTAATCACATATATCCACCTTCCTTCCTTCTTTTGTAAAAAGTTTAAAATACCCTTATTTAAAATATAACTATTTATGGGGTTTTAGGGTTTAGGATATAGGGTTTAGGGTTTAAAAACCCTAAAACCTAAAATCCTAAACCCCAAAAAGTCTTTCCACCCCTAATAAACTCTAATCTCCTAAAATATAAATCCTAAATTCTAATAATTAAATCCTAATTGTTATTAAAAATTAAATCCTAAGTTTACGAGGGTTTAACCTTAAATCCTAAACCCCAAGTAAATCATAAACTCTATAATATTACTAAACTTTAAACCTTAGAATCCTAAACCCTAGCAAATATATCATTTATAATGAAAAATAGCTTTAGTAAATAAAGGGTATAATTGTATTAATATAAAAAAAAAAGTGGGTATATGTGATTAAAAAAAGAGGTGTAGTTATATGTGGTTAGTGATTATGTAAAGTTGAGTATATTTGTGATTCTCTGTATTATATTATGTGTGTATATATTACATAATCATATTGTCACTTTTTATTCCATATAGGATTTATATACACATGAGTCATAATGGCTACGTACATGAGAGAAATTGGAATCTTTATTGATAAATATTTATATTTGGCCGACCATGACTGTAAATAGAGACCCCGAATCTGGAATAACAATAGAAAACTAATTTCATCAAAATTCTTTATTTGAAATATTGTTTTTTGGACACAAATGGAAAAACTAGTACAGTACATAAAAAAATATATTGTTTCACTACTTTGTATTTATAACTACAAATTGAAAAATTATTGTATAAGTAATTAATAATAAATTAGGAGGGACTTAGGAAGAAGATATATAGTTGGTGGTGTGTGAGTTAAAACCCAAGAGCTAATCAGGCGGTTGAGTTCGGTCTAGCGATTAATAAAAAATTAGATATTAAACGGAGATTAATCGAAGATATTTTTTCATGTTTTTATATGTAGATATTCTATATTTATGAATAACAATAGATATTATTGGAAATAACACGTAGCATAGATGGTTTGCTTCAGGTTTAGTGGTCATTCTAACGCGAGTTCAAACCTACAAATGTTCCACTGCTTCAATTTTTTCTTATTTTCGTTTAGTGAGGTGCAAAAAAACGAAATTACCCTCGTCTTCGATCTCTGCAACCCTAAATTCCGCCTCTATTATTATTTTTTTTATTATTCGCATTCTATGCTTCTTTTCCTTGTAAATTATGCACTATAATGATAGATCTAACCATAAACACTAATTTTAAACTTCAAAACTCTCCAAAAACATAAAAAATTAAATTTTCCGATTTTATAGTCGTTTAGAATGAATCGCAACGGACAAACACCGACTAACGATTATACGAATGCCTAATCGGCTAGGCGGCTGATGTTTAGAACAAGGGTTAAAACATAGAGTAAATCATCATCCCGTGATGGGCGAACTGGAAAATTCGGTGGTTTCTCATGTAATGAGACAACAAAAATAAGGTTTGAAATTAAAGATAGTCCATGTGATCATTTTGTCTATACACGTGATATATCTATTCACACACATACCACATGTGACACATAACTTTGGTATTACTATCGTGGTCAACTAGTAAGTATGGCCTTAAAACAGATATATCAACCATGAGATATACTGTAGTTATATTAATTGGTTTTTTTCATCTACAATTAATTATGGAATATTTTTGCCCACATTTACTAGAAAAATTATCGTTTGAACTTAGTCAGAAATTCAGAATGAGGTTACTTACTTTCTACATTTATCCACTGGTTTTACTGTCATACGAGCATCTTCCACCTAAGAAGTATATATCATATTATATTACACTAGTCGATTCAATGACGTTAAAAGGAAAGAAATAAAAGATGGGCCGTCGTAATTGTACGTACTCGACAACATGCGTGGCAATGACTCACCTTATCCATAATTCATTTTACTTTCTAGATACTCCTTTGTATATTTGGGATCGATAGTAATATTTAATAGTAACACGTAAAAAAGTCCTCATACTTTTTACGATTGATTTTTGTTCTGTAATAATTTGCTCTGGCTTGATTATTACGTTAGAATGCCCCTCGGGTCATGACCTAATAATTTTCCACATTACGAGTCTGCTATACATTTGTACCAAGAGCTAGTTAGTCCTTATTAGTACCAAAGGCTCTAATTCGAACCACATGAGCTCAACATTTCCACTACAAAATATACCATTAGTGTCTCTATAGAGTATAGACTATACACCAAATATTCAAGGTTTAAGATACGTCACTACTTACTACAGGCTCCCTTTTTGTCAAGACCAACCTACAGAGATTATACATTTTGCTATTTAAATATTTATGTATCTTTGCATATATGTATATAAAACTATTATATTAATGTGAATTTATGTCAATTTAGTAGGGCCGTTCCGTTTGTATATGTAATATGTTATATGTGTGCGTATAGATACGTGAGGTAGTTTTGCTTTTGAGGTTCCTTCACCTCTCACTATCAAAAGGTGCAACTGGTTGTATGATTAGAGTAATAAATTTTAGAGTAATCTACAATTACTATGAGTTATGCTAAATTTACACCAATTGTCAAAATATTAAATTTAGAGTAATTCTTGTGGAGTCCATATAATAGAGGAATAAAATCAGTATTATTCTGAAATTTATTCTCCTGTAAAAGAGGAGAGGAATAATATTACGCTGAAATTTTTTTTTGTTCCTCTAACTAATATTATTCTATTATTTTTTTTCCACTAAAGTATTATTCCCTATTCCTCTATTTTACATCCAGTTACAGCCAAAGCTCAATAAACATTTTAAAATCCCCAAATTAAAACCTACTTATTTTTATATATGTTTCAAAAAAAAAACTTATTTTTATATAGAAATGTAGCTTTCATATCTAACCTAAAGAAATATTTGTCGTCAAGAAAAACAAAAACCCTAAAGATAAAAAAGAGCTAATTTTTAATAATAAATATCTAATTTTTTTTATATAAACATTTATTGTTGGCTTACAATGACATAGTATATAGAGACTACTATAAGCATTATTAAAACTAAAAACACTACACATGCATTATGTCATTTGTCTTTTTCCCTCTTTGGTCATTTGAAAATTATAAAATATCATTATCAATTATCTTATCTTTTACGACAATGGGAAAATAACTAATTTTACTCCGTTTTTCCAAAAGAAATTTCCCGTAGCTTTATGAAAACCTCCACAAAATCTTATCTAAAATTTACAGTTTCTCCATTCTGAAAACACACATTAATCAAACTATCACTTTTCAAAAAATTACGAAAACGCCAGATAGTACAAAGACAATTCTCCACTGATTTTTGTCGTTTTATATCCGATAAAAAAAAATCTAGAATCAAAAACTATATTTTAAAGCATATTCTAAAATGTTGCACTCAAGAATATTATTACGTGGTTAATAAAATAAAAACCTTTGTCGCATTATAGTCAAGATAAACCTCTAAAATAAGCATCCAAAGACTACAGACAGAACAAAAATATTCAATATTTAAAATACCAAGAAGGCAAGAACAATAGAACATCATAAATTTCCTACTCTCAACTACATACAATTGCGGCCCGATTTACATAACTATACATACGGCCCATTTATAAATATTGGGCCTATATCAGAAACCATGAAAGCGACGTCGTTTTATACTGAAAAATGAAAAGTGAAGAAATGAGCAAGATTCCAAAAGTTAACGAAGAAGAAACGTTCAACTTGTGACAGAGAATCTCGGTCGTCTTTTGTGTTTTGTCTCCGACGAAACTCTTTATTCTTCTTCCTCTCCGATTAGATCCCGTTTTGAGTATTCAGAAACTTCCACTGTTCGATTTAATTGTCTTTTAGATATATTGCAAGAAAGTTAATCAGATGATACTATTACAATCACATTCAAGGTTTCTTCTTCAGACGCTATTGACTCGTAATCAAAAGTAAGCGATTTCAATTTCATTTATAGCTTACCCTTAAACCCATTTCATTAGATTTGATTGGTTTGATATGATTAAGAAATCTGGAACATTTGGGTTTTGTGAAATGTCAGATAAAGTTCAAAACTTTATTATATGTTTGGTTCTGTTTTCAGTCTTGATAAAGCAGTGGAGTTAGATTATCAATGGATCGAATTCGATGATGTTCGTTATCATGTTCAGGTGAATATTTTTGTCAATTAGTAGCATTTAAGGGTTGCAAGATTTGTAGTTTTGTGATGTTAAAGAAGTGTTTTGAATAGGTGACAATGAAGAATCCAAACATCTTATTGCTTTCGGTTTCGTTACCAAACCCACCACCGGAAGCAATGTCCTTTGATGGACTTCCTTTAGGAGCTATTGAAGCTATTAAAACCACTTATGGGACTGGTTTTCAAATCCTTGATCCTCCTAGAGATGGTTTTAGTCTTACCTTGAAGCTCAACTTCTCTAAAGTTCCTCCTGAAGAAGGTTTTGGTTTCTTTCTCTAGTCCCGATTGTTTTCGATTTGGATGTTGGTTTTTTGTTCTCTTATGTGGAAGTATTTGTGGATTGTAGAGTATAGAAAGACGTTGTTAACAAAGTTAGCTTCCATTAGAGAAGTTGTGATGGGTGCCCCGTTGAAAATCATTTTTACGCATTTAGCTTCGAGGACGGTTGCTCCTGAGCTTGATCGGCTTGTTGCAATTATGCATAGACCTAACGAGACATTTTTCCTCGTGCCTCGGGTATATATATAATCTATAAGAGTTTCATACATATGGTTGCCTAAATAGGAAATTTTGAGTGATTAGTAGGAACTTATTGGTGTGCATTACAGGCGGATAAAGTCACCGTGGCTTTTCCTATGAGATTTAAAGACTCTGTTGACACTATTCTAGCTACTTCATTCTTAAAGGTAACAAGATGATTGATCAAAGTTTAAATGTTGGAATAGATTTTCTTTTCTGTGATTACCGAAAAAGTGATTTATGTTTTAATATAGGAATTTGTAGAGGCGAGGCGCACTGCTGCACTGAGTAATGCTCCTTCTTGTTCTTGGTCTCCAACTGCACCACAGGAATTGGAAGGAGCCCCTAAAGAAACACTATCTGCTAATGCCGGTTTTGTAACTTTTGGTAATGATTTATGTTTTCAGTCACTTTGCATTTATAGTAGCAAGTGGAAAGAAACTGCTAAATTTGGATTATCGATATATTGCAGTCATTTTACCTCGGCATGTAGAAGGGAAAAAGCTAGATCGTACAGTCTGGAATTTGTCCACCTTCCATGCTTATGTTAGTTATCACGTCAAGGTTAGTCTTTCTTTCATAGACATTACATACTGGTACTCAATCTCTCTCTGCGAGTATAACCTTTTAGAAATCGATTTCATTTGTTGTTGGCTATATCACAGTTCTCAGAGGGATTTATGCACACAAGAATGCGGCGACGTGTGGAATCTATGATTCAGGTAAAAACACTAATCCGATTCTTCTCTTGTCCATTTTCAACTGCTTTAAAGGGTTTTAATCAATTCTACTTGAACATAAGTTCTTTAGTTTCCTGTTGCTTACTTGTTACAATAGTTAACAAAAGCTTGTTGTATTAGGCTCTGGATCAAGCTAAGCCATTGGAGAAAACAAGATCGATGAACAAGTCATTTAAACGGCTAGTAAGTTACAAAATACATGTCTTGCGACAAAGTTTTTTTTTGTTTTTTTGCATTGTCTCTGAGCTTTATGTCTTCTTCGTCACAGGGACTCAACGATGGTAATCACAACAACGCGAAGTAGTTTCAGTCTCTCAGGAAACAATTTTGTAAAATTTGTGAGTAGCTGAGATTTGTTTTTCACTGGATATACAGTCTCTGTGTTAACTTTTTGTTGTTGTTTCAGTTATTTTTTTTTTTAGTACAATTCTTTCAAATATTCTAGACATGTGATTCTGCTAAATGTATAATGTTGAAACTGTAAGAAATAAAATAAAATTGTTATTTTTCATATAAGATAAACACTTAAGGGTGAATTGAACAAGTAAGAAAAAGTAAAAATGGGCCCATATATGATAACTGGCCTTCTATTGCAAATCCCAACTGAAACATCAAAAACTAGGATATAAGAAGAAACAAAAAACATTTTGGCTTCGCCCGGGTTCGAACCGGAGACCTTCAGTGTGTTAGACTGACGTGATAACCAACTACACCACGAAATCTTGTTGTTTAACAGTCTATTGATTGCCAAAGGTTTCTTAATTTTTTTATATTTTGAAAGTTGGAGCGGATTTCTCTGATACATAACTTGTATCAACTATCATCGAAAATATCTATAAAATGATTTTTGAGAGACTTAGTTTGTATAAATATCATAAAATGTTTCATGCAAAACCTTTAACAAATAAGATCATTTGTGCATAGTAAGATAATTCTTTTAGATACGAAGCCAAGACCATAAAAGAATGTAGACACTATATTACTTCAAGGAAAATTTAAGGCCCATCGTTTATTTTCATTTACATGCCCACCAAAATTAAGAGAAAACAAAATGTAAGAAAAAGGACAATAAAAACATTATTGGCTTCGCCCGGGTTCGAACCGGAGACCTTCAGTGTGTTAGACTGACGTGATAACCAACTACACCACGAAACCTTTTTGAGTGTGGTTTATTATTTTCTTAATTAAAAGACAACCTAAAATGTAAGTACAAAATAATAAATAGTACTTTGTACTACCCTATATATAAGAGCATTAACTGTATAAATCTCATAGTAATCATTTAATTAAATGGTAATAATAATATATATATACACATTTGTTGATCTAATTTATTGGACATCGTTAGCATGAAACATAATATTAGCAAAAAGATATATTATAATAATAATATATACTTTTATCCATAAGATATATACACTTCATAAGGGTAATTGATGTTGACACTTGATAAAAAGAAAATATTTGCATAACCGATAACCACCACAAAACCTTTTTGTTCATAAAAATACGAAACCAAAGAAAGAAAAAAAAAATGTAAGGTAACGTATGCCGCATGTTCAGCCGGGAAAATCTCCACGTGTCAAAAGCCGAAATACTCTCGCAGCTTTTCGGTTTCTTATAAATATTTTACCAACGGTTTTCTATTTACTGTTTTCTTTTTTTTTTTTTTTTTCATGTTAACTGTTTTCAATAGATCAGTTTTTGTTTAGTCAGTTTCTTATTTTTACATAGTTCTTTGGACTGTAACTAGGGGTCAACTTATAGGTTCTAGTGTCTTTTGCTTTGAACTATTAAATCACAGTTAGTACTAAAATCCCCATTGGTGTTTAAAACTATTTGAAGTTTTCCATGAAATCTAAGGGATTAAACTCCTTGGCTCATAAGATCTCTTATCTAGGGTCTGACTAATTTAGTGCGGTTACGATTGCGGAACTTTGCAAATGCGGGTGGTTGCAGTTTTGAGCGTTATTAAGCGATTTGTACGACTGGTGTAGCGATTAAAGATTGGTGAATTTGCGGGATATTTTTGACTGGTTACCAGCGGATATAATAGCGGTTGAGTATATGTTAACAACATAAAATATACTACTGTAATTTTTTTACAAATAATTTAAATTAATAAGTATTTTAATATAATAAAAATAGAAATCTGTAGTTTAATATTGGTATAGCGATTAAAAATTGTTGAATTTGTGGGATATGTCTGATAACCATTTTAAAAATATGATTATTTAATACATGATACCTATATTTTTTTAAAAAAATATTGATATGCGATTTATGATATAAGTATCTATATATAAGTTAGTATATATATAGCGATTTGATTCCTTTATTGAGGGTCAATCTATCATTCCGCTTTCGTGTGGTCATGAATTCAGCGAAGAATGTTTGGTTTATTGGTTACATATAAATGGATTATATTCATTATGTCGTGATAACTTAAAGTAAATTTTAATGTTTAAGTTTTAATTATGTTATATATGTAATGACTTTATATTGTTGTATGTGTTGACAATGTTGTGTAATAAACAATTTTTAAAACGTGTTAAACTGAAAGCACAATGTGAACAATAATATAGTAGTGATATTGACTTCGTTGTAAATTCATATTCTTAGAAATTGTGTTTAGCGGGACAATATCCACGTAAGCTAAATTAATAATCGGTCCTATCACAAAACAAATACAGTAAGTAATAGATGAAGACCGATGTTTTTAACTTTTGGTGAGATAGTGGCATGAGTATAAAATAATCAGAATTAACAACTTTCAAAGTAAAGATACAACAAATTGCTTAACGTGCATAATTTTTTTTCCATGCATACAAAGAAACAAAGTTTATACAAGCCAAAATTATAAACGGTCCTATCATTAAAAAAAGGACCGATGCATTTGCTGACATAAAGTCAGTCGTTGAATTGCATTAATCTAAAAGCTATAAACCACATTTTGTTCTAATTGTATTGAAAACAATAGTTAAAAATCCCCGACCCGAAAATTCTTAAACCTATAGATACAAACTCTGTATTCACTAAAAACATCCCACAAAACTCTAAAACCTACTAACACAAAAATATGTCCCCATGTTATACTTTGAATAAGCTTAAGGAATGTGGACGTGGTAAGCGTATTTGTGATAAAAGTCATAGATACAACAAGTTATGTCTCTTCACAGAGAACAGCGAGTATTCGTATTTGATGATGAAAAGGTTATTGTTCTTAATCAATTTAAAATTTATATTCACTAAATTTTTTTATTTCTATCAAACTTAAAATAAATTGATTATCATTTTTTAAAAATTGTTAGGATAATCGTATAGCAGTTACAAAATATAACCATTTACTCGAAACTTTTAATAAAGTTATCCAAGGCCAATGGTACTACATCAATTAGTTACAAATTCATCAGAAGGTGCAGATAGAAATTAGACAGATCTAAACATTATTCATAATATAAATTGCCGGTCCATCACTGATCATGTAAAATTAAACCCATCAAAACCATGACTATTCATTTCTTTCAAGAATTCCATAGAATTTAAGATTTCAACGTTTAAAACAATGTGAAGAATCATCATCTGGGCTCATTATAATGATGTCTATGCTTACCCTTTGTTTGTATTTAAATGTTGTACCAAAATTTCCAAATAGTAATAAAATAACTCCGAATTAGGTTATAATGAATTTAAATACCAATGTTGAATTTACCCCGATTTAGAGATGATATTATACTGATTAAAATACATGCAAAATCAAAATAACATGTTTAGTACACCGAATACCCGCGCGGCAATGCGCGGGTTTGCATCCTAGTAAATATTAAAAATATAATTACTGTGTATTAAATATAATTTGTAATAAATACAAAATATAAATAAACTAATGAAATATTTCAAACATATTTAATTTTTTATATAAATAATTTATGTATATATAAATTACAACTATAAATACATTTTAGTTAATTAATTTTTTATGCCAAATATGTAAGAATATGATTATTTAATACATGATACTTGTATTTTGTTTTAAAAAATTATTTATATATATTTATCTCAATATTGAAAGATAAATTTTAAAGATTAAAAAAAAATTAGTCACCCGCAACCGCCCGCAACCGTAAACGCTCGAAGGAATGAGCTTTTGGTTTTGAGAGATTTTGAGCGGTTAAAAACTGTAGAGGACGATTTTCATGATTGTTGACAAACGCCAACAACCGTTACCACCCGCAGCGTTTGCGTTTGCGGGTGATAGCAGTTAAACCATTCATCACCTTACTGTTTACCTTCTTCAATATTTTATTTTACCTTTTTGCATGTTACATGTTTCCAATAGAGTAGTAACTTTAACTCAATTTCTTATGTTTACATAATTCTTTGGAATAGAGGTCAACTTATAGATTCCAGTGTCTTTTGTTTTGAAATATTAAATCATTAGTTAGTCTTTAAATTACCATTGATCTTTAAAACTGTTAGAAGTTTTTCCTAAAGGATTGAATTATATCCTTGGATTATAAAGCTTCCACTTGGAATTACACAGTGAATTCAATTAGACTTTATTTATATGATAACTCAAGTTTTGGGACAATTGATGATTTTGTATTTGTTTCCAAACACACATTGGGTTTCCTTAGTTGCCCATTGTTTTCATTTTAATGTGTAATTCCGCCTTTAAAGTCCCATATTAAAGAATTCTGGAACTTGTTATTTTGTATCTAGGATCATCAAAAAAAGAAAAAAATACTATTTCTACGAAAAATACTATTTATGGGTATTTCAATCGAGATACCTGAATGCGGGATGAATTCTTGCTCTTTAATCGCCTGAAATAGAATGAAAAATCTATTTCTTTGCCTTTTTGCAAATAAACTCGGTTTTTTAGAAATAATACATCTTTTAAAACTATCAAAATAATAAAGTCCTTATGATTATAATACTAGAGATAAATACATCGATCTCTGTTCTAACGGCACTCCTTTTGTTTTTTCCTTCATCGTTCTGATTATGTTATTATTTGTGGAATTGAAGAGAATTTTTTATGCATATTTCATGATGTCTTTGAATACATGATGATCAGGAATTTCGATGGATTTTATTTTTCGGTGTGAAGGAGTTGGGTGTCGGGACGAGGTGATGACAACAACTGAGACGATAAAAATGTCAAAATGGGAAGGATTACGGGAAGACGGACGGGATCGGCAAACCGCAAAACATCATATGGAAGGATTTGATGATGTATTCACGTGGCAAAGAAGTGTCAGACAACTAAGAGGAAAATCAAAACTTAACGACGAACAGATCTTGATGATTAGAATTATTGCGATGGGTTAGTAACCCTTCGTAGGTCGGAAACTATAGGTCTCCTTTGTTAGGATGGAATCTCCTTATCCGAAAGCAACAAAGACTCTCTTCCAGAGTTCTCAAATATTCACAAACGATCCCAACGCTTGAGTGAATGTATCATACCGGATATGTAATCATGATTATTCCATGAGAGAGGAAGAGGAGTATCCTCTCTTCCAGAATTTTTAATTGTTGTCGGTTTTTTATTTGCTTCGAATATCAAAGATATCAAACAATTTGAATACATAAAAATATGTACTATGTAAAAACCAAACAAAATTCAGTTTTATATAGTTTAAATTTGTGTAATTTCAATCTTTTGAAAAATAAATTATGTCTAAAATTTTAGTTCATAATGATAAATTGCTAATAGTTGAATTATTCGTGTAGTTCGGGTTTAGCTATTTTAAAAAATTTATTCCCAATTGTTTAAAACCCAGTTTTTAAACTTACAAAACCCTTGAAATTCGATAAAATTAAGTCCGATTTTGGGTATTTTGTTAATTTCCAAATAGAAAAAGCTCTCATATTTTTTTTTGAATTGAAAATGGTTCGGGTGATTTGATAGTGCCAATTGATTGATTCAGTTTGGTTAATTGATTACTTTCAGTTATCTTTGGTTCAAATACCGAAGATATTTGGTTTAATTTCGAATATTTCAATTAGTGTGAACGAAATTGATACTCAATATTTTTAAATATATAAAATATAACTCATTCGGATAATTTGATTATTCCGATGGTTTAATCTTGAGTAAAATTCATATCAAACCAATGCTAAAAAAATCAAGTGGAAACCACTAAGTAATTTATTTTCGATTATAGTCAAATTTGTATTCTTTGAGACGATCAAGTTTGACTATATTTGGTTCAGATAAAATTTGATTTGAATTTCAATAATTTTTTTTTTTTATTTTGACTAATTCGAACAATTTAGTTTTTTTTTTCCATTAGTTAGTATTCATTCAAATCAATTCATTTGATTCATATACCATTGAATTTAATATATAGATATATAAATGTGAAAAATTAAGTAGATTGAACATTTAATAAGGAAGAAAATTTCATTTTCTACATTATGCGAATAGTAGAAACATTGTTTGTACATATAAATGAATTAATAGTAAAACATATGTGAAAGAATACAATGAAATACAAAATTGAAATTGGTGAAAAGAGTGAAAAAAATCAAAATGTTATTGAAACTAATGTTCAATATTGCTAGTTGCCAAAGAGAAAATTTTGCATTAGCCATTAAGACTTTAAGAGTGTAAATTCGATCATGACTAGAGCCTTATTTTTATTTTCCATTACTAATCTTTGTTTTTTGTTTGTTTTCTAAGGTGTATGACCCGAGGCAATCCACAAAAATCTCTTGTTGAATTGTATACGAATTTAAGACGCTTAGAGGAAATCGAAGATAAACCAGGGAACTAAGAAATTGTGAGAAAAGGAATCACTTGAGACGGTTGGGTATTGAAGAAGAGGTTATTGTTGAGGATTTTGATCACTACAAAATGGAGGATCAAAGGCGAGAAATGCCACCTCCAAATGGAAACGGAAGAGATCATCGGTCAATTGGAAAATTTGATGAGGTAAACGTAAAGAAAGCAATCTTAGGAATCCTTTCACCTCCTATTTTTAATCACAACTTCGAGATCAAGTCTTACATGATTGGAATGATTTTTATTTTTGCTTTGTCAAAAAAATTTATAATAACTTCACTTGTTAGTTTTTTTTTCTTCTTCTTCTTCTTTTTTTTAAAAACATTTTTTTCATAGTGATCAATATCTTTCAAATCTGTTTACTTCTTTCAACATCTTTAAATTTTAATTTTGTTTTGATCTTTAATAGATACAGAACTACCCACTAGTAAACAAAAAATATAAAATTATAAAAAGTGAACTGATAAAAGGTTCTTGTCATTCCCAATAGGTTATTAAGTCCACTTGTTAGACTTTTTTACTTTTGTCAAATCAGATAACTTCTTTCAAAATCTATCATTTTTATTTTATTTTATTCTTATTGTGAAGAGATATCAGAATTATTTAATAGTTATATAAACTAAAATTATTATCAAATAGAAAATAAGATTTAATAAAATTATAAAGGATTAGAAGGTAAATCAGTAAAAGAAATTGATTATTCCAAATTTTTTCATATTACCTCCAATTCTTGTTAGAGATTTCTTCTTGTTTTTATAATTTCTTTTGATTGTGTTACACATTTGATTGTGAAGAGATATCAAAATTATTTAATAGTTACATAAATTAAATTTATTTTCAGATAGACAAATAAGTTTCAGTAAAATTATAAAGAATTAAAAGGTAAAAAGGTTAAAAAAAAATTGTCCATTCCCAAAATTTTGATATCAACTCCCATTCTTGTCAGAGATTTCTTCTTGTTTTGATAATTTACTTTGATTGGTCAAATCAGTTTGGTATTTCAATACATCAAATTTCTTGTTTTAACTTTTGGATTCAAAAGTGATACAGAGGTATCAAATGAACTAAAATAATAATTACAAAAAAACAATAGTGATATGACCGAAAATTTAGGACAGTTTTTTTTTTTACCGAAAATATAGGGCAGTTATCTAAAGATTATGAATATCTATTGGTTAGTTTGATGTTATCATATTTTTACACTTTATGAGATTGCTATATATCTGTTGGAAATTAGGAAGACATGTTCGTGCCTTCTAGTTTTTTTTGCATTAAAAAAACAGATTAACTGCAATTTGTAAGGGTGTGTGAGTTATTTTTGACGATATTTACTATGAATCACGTAATATTCGTGTTATATGCTAAAATTAGAGAATATCAAATATTCATTTTAAAAACCTTATTACTCTGAATCTGATAAAAAAGTGTCATCGGTAGAAAAAAAAAACTTAAATTATAATGAAAATCTTAAAACAAAAAAGAAAAGAAAAGGAAATGACGTGAATATTTTATTATGTATACATTTGTAGAAACGATCACACATATAGTAACATTAATTCATTTTGTGTTTTCTTAAGATTAGTCATTCCACTTTAACAAAATAATATCTACACCATTCTGAAATTAGATTTGAATCATCTTTGTATACTTGTCAGTATTTTCAAAATAAAGAGTTTCCAGCATTTTGTGCAAGATATATATAACAGCACATAGCTAGCATCGATTCAACAAAATGCATTTGTACTCTTCTATATTCTGAAAGTAAGGGGACGAAGAAGAAAACTTTGATAAGACTGTTATAAATGGGATACAATTAAATGTTACCAACTTTTAATTCAACAACACAATTTGGTAAGCTACAAATTCAATGACAAGATATGTTGAATCAAACCAATCTTATATTTCTCATTCAACAAAACTGTAAAACATTTTCCAATTATAAATTTTTATGAATTATCTTCTCCTTATCTCTCTCTTTTTTTTTTTTTTCTTTTAACATCTATGACCTTTACTAATCATAAAAATCAGATTGTACATTAGAGGAAATAATTATCTTCTCATCATCTTTAAACAATTCATAATTTTAAAACAATACAATGTGATGCAAACTAGATTTTTTTAATTTATTTTTTGGTCACTATGCAAACTAGAATATTCTCTTGGATTCTAACTAATACTTCATTTATCTCGTGAACTACTAACCGGATTATAAGTTTTATTAGTTAGTAACGGACGAAAAAAGATCATTTCACAATATTATAGTAAAATCTTATATTTGGTGTTTAATATTTAAGTATTATAGTAATATTTTTATTTCTTTAAAGAACAACAACACACAAGTGTATATTTGTCACTATATATACATGAGTGTATGTGTGGTTAGAGAACCATTTCTCTACCAAATCATCTTTCTTCTTCTTCTTTGATTCATCATCTTTCTCTCTTCATGCAAAATAAATAAAACTAGAGAGAGAGAGAGAGCTAATAAAACCTCAAAAAGAAACGAAAATGAGTGATGCTCGAGTCAACGTAGATGAACGACAACGACAAGAAGAAGAAGAAGAGGTGGAACACAACATGGTCAAAGTCAAAGAACCGGTTAAGAGATCTCTCGGTCTTCTCTTAACAACATACGGTTCTCTCTTCATTGGTTCGCTCGCTTCGAGCCTGTTGGCCAAATACTATTTCGTCCACGGTGGCAAGAGCCGGTGGGTCTCGACGTGGGTCCAGTCCGCCGGTTTCCCTCTCCTCCTCATCTTAATCTACTTGCCTCACTAC
The DNA here is from genome assembly GCA_900406295.1 of Aurinia saxatilis. Lineage (NCBI taxonomy): Eukaryota > Viridiplantae > Streptophyta > Magnoliopsida > Brassicales > Brassicaceae > Aurinia > Aurinia saxatilis. The sequence goes on along the minus strand of OVAP01000042.1, from coordinate 16,106 downwards.
GTCTTCAAAACCACCACGCGCCGTCCATTCACGCGCTTCACGCGCCGTCATCTGGTTTTCTCCGGTTTAATCGGGTTTGTTCTCGGTTTCAACAACTTCCTCTTCTCCTGTGGAACCATGTACCTTCCGGTGTCCACGTCATCGCTTCTCCTCTCGACACAACTCATCTTCACTCTTCTCTTGTCAGTGATCATTGTGAAACAGAAGATTACTTTCTCTAATCTCAACTGTGTTGTGTTGTTGACACTAAGCTCTGTTTTGTTAGCTCTTGGTTCTGGTCAGGATAAACAACCCGGTTTATCTAAATCCAAGTATTTCATCGGGTTTTTATCAAACATCGGAGCCGGTTTACTTTTCGCTCTGTACCTTCCGGTTACCGAGAAGCTATACCGGAGTGTTTATTGTTACGCGATGGTTATGGAAATACAATTTGTTATGGAGTTTTCGGCTACGGTTTTCGCAACCATCGGTATGGCTTTTGGTGGTGGGTTTAATGACATGGTTAGAGAAGCGAACCAGGTTTTTAAGAAAGGACCAACGGTTTACTGGACCGTGGCGATTTTAGCTAATATAGTGACGTGGCAGGTTAGTTTCGCTGCCACGTCAGGTATGGTTTATTTGACTTCGGGGATCACCGGAGGGATTTGTATGACGGCCTTGCTAGCCATTACTGTGATCGGAGGTGTGGTGGTTTACGGCGATGCATTTGGCGGAGTCAAGATTGTGTCCACCGTGCTATGTGTTTGGGGGTTTTCTTCTTATGTTTATGGTATGTACTCGAAGGCCAAGAAGGAAGAGAAGAAGAAGAAAAGTGGTGGTGTAGGAGACGGAGGAGCAGAATATTCCGGTGTTAAGACGACGGAGGAAGGAGTGGAGATGGCTAAGGTTAATGATGACGTGGTGGTGGTGGCGGCGGCGGCGGCGGATGATAGAGTGTGAAGTGAGTGATATAGGTGTTGTGATGGAGATGGATGTTATGAATCATTAGGAAGAAGAAAAAAAAGCTCTATTTCTTTTGTGTTGTTTCTTTTTCTTAGCTTCTGTTTTCTGAGAAATGCATTTTGCCTTTTTCTTGTGTCTTTTTTTTTTTAGGTTGGTATTGTTTTTTGCTTTTTTTGGGTTGTTTTTATGAATTATTATTATAATCTATAATGGACAAAAACTAATTATGTTCACTTTTGTGTGTGTCTATAAATATCCCCAGGTCGGTCCATAAAGTATGATTAGTAACAAAATGCAATGTAAGTTGTAATTAGTGATATATATATATATATATATATATATATACATGAGATATAATATGATTTTATGACTAATGAAAATACGTATGATGAAAAAAAATACTCGTAGCATTTTTCTTAGTATAGTAGTTACCATATTCTTTTTACGTTGGAATATTCTCTGTTTATTCGATTAGTTGTATAATTGTAATTTATATAGTATTTTTTTTCATTATAGTGTTTTACTTTACTTTTCAAAAAAAAAAACTATGTTTTACTTTGATAGAATTCTATTGTTAAGAGGAAACATTTTTAAATTGGAAAAATGATAAACTAAGGATTTGTGTTCCTATCATAATGAGGATGAGATTTTCTGTAAATTACCTTTCTTTTCATTTAAACTTAGATTTGTTTTCATTTTTGTTAAAAATTATTCTATTTAAAAAGCTACGGTTACAACTTACAAGCTATGACACTTGGGTCATGCAGATTCAGACAAGAAGTAGAGAGCGTTGTTTTGGAAGCAATAGGAATCTCTTATATTAAAATAAATAAATTACCTTTGTTTTCTTTTTCTTATTACTCTCATAGTTTTAGCTGTCACATACTCACATCCTATATACGTATTAGACCCATTTATTAGTTGTTATCATCAAATATTGTATAAGATTCATTTGACAGAACAAAATCTAGTATCCACGGAAAAAATGTATCTTACATGAAAACATCGTTTGAGGAATATCATTTTTGTTAAAAAAAATATAAAGGATTCCAGTCTATCAGTTATAGGAAGTTAGTAACATTTCCATCAATAATGATCAGTTAGTTGGCATTCAACTTTTTATCCACTGCTATTATTTCAAACAAAATTAACCAATAGCAACAATAATACTAATTTTCCAACAATCTATAGTAAATAAAAAGGGTCCAATAACCCTACATAAAATCTACTTGCTAGGAGAATGCTACCGTATGTGACGAGAGAGGAGAACGAGAGATCGCTTGGAATCTTGGACATTGGTTTGACCGGTTAATTGGTAACTTGAGTTGAAATCGAACCAAAGTTTATTTGGGGTATGATGAATATAAAAAAAACAAAAAAATGATATGCTACTCTTTCTATATCATATTGTTTGATCTTTTTAGAATTTGTTTTTGTATCAAATCACTTTTTCAATTTTTAGGAGTATTTATTACTTTATATTTTTGTGATCACTTAAATTTGGCATTATTTTGTTGTGATTGGTTAAATGAAATTAATTTTAATAATCAAAGATTGTTTAATGTGTAAAAGACACACAAAATGAATTATTGAAGTGATTTAATTTGTGTGTTATATTCTTAGGCATCATCTTAAATATATAAAGTATGAAATAATATCGAAACACTTTTTTCTGTACCATTATTCAAACATATACATGTTACACTTACACCCAATAACATACCAAAAGAAGAAGTTGTCGTTTGCGGGACACACAACACACCACAAAGAAAAACAAAAAATGAAAATGCTCACGATCTCTAAGATTCTGATTAGACAAATATTAGTGATGATCATGATGGTAATTAATTGTTAATTAAACAGAGTTTATAGTATATAACAAAAGAAATTGAATGGGGGGAAATAAAGAAGAGACATGCTTAATGGTGATGATGCAGCTTGGCATTAACTTTGGTGTTGATTACAAGCATTGTCTCCTTAATGCTCCTTTAAGTTTTTGTATTTTTCTTGGAGCACTTTCAAATGAAAAAGATCGTTTTATTGGCTTGTGGCTCTTCACTAATATTCTAACCCCCCTTGAAAATTTCTTAGAGCCCACAAAATCCAAAATTTTGTTGGTTTTCTATTTAACCACACATCAAATCCAAGTGATGATCCAACGTAGTAATGTATGTTTCCATGACGTGTTTTAAATACCACATTACAATATTACACATATCTCATAATTTCACTTGTATGAAAAATAATGTAATCATCATATCGTTTAACGAATGGCTAATGAAAAATAATGTAATCATCACATACTATTGTATGCAATATCAACTCATGTTATATATATCAAAACAACTATAAAAAAAAAGGAGCGAAGAAACAAAAATTATATGCTATAAAATGGCATTGGTCGAAGATTACGTGAGCAGTTTTTTTATATAGAAGGTGTTCATTATATATAAAGTAGATTACACTAATTAAGCATACAAAACTACAAACTTGTCAACCTATATCTTGTACATAAAAAAATGTTTAAATGAATGAGAAATTTACACAGTATTTTATATTATAGATTATCTTGATATATGGAATATTTTTGTAAGAGAGGAAGATATATACAAGATACAGTGAATGGACTTTCGGGGTGATTAAAAAAATGGTTGCATGATTAGCAATGAGCGACTAGCGAAATTGCTAGGTAAACTCCGCGCCATTAAGAAAGCTCCATAAAAGTTAAAGAATATTTAATTAAATCGAGAAACAGAAATTTTAAAAGTACACGTTATATTAATGAAATTTCTCTTGCTTCGTTTTTAGGTTTAGGGATAACAAAGGGATAAAATCCAAAGATTATAGCTCCTCTACATTCCTGATGCAGTTAAGAGGTTCACAGTTCACAGGCCTATTATCATACCAAGTATACATTAAAGTTCTGACGAGTTGGGTTACCTACCCAAAGCCTGTGTCAGGGAACCTAAATTAGATAACGTAGATGTAGATGATTTTTGTTGTTTTTCAAAATAAATTAAGATTTTGAGAAACTTGTTACACTTCCATATTCTAGGGTTTTGATTGGTAACCATTATATATCTTTAGCACTTTTTGTTTGCAAGTATATAAGCTTTTATCTTCATCGATCAAATCTATGCGCATACCATACTTTATTTATATACTCTGTTGAAAATGATAAGCCAAACAATTTATAGTCTCTAGTCACATAAACCAATTAATATCATAAGATGTGTGTGTATCTCTTGCTAAATCTCTACTAAATTTGTGATGTATCTCATCCCTCTTAATCTACTACTCTCAAAATCTATATGACCCACAAGGTCATACTTTATAATCGTGCAAGCATTTCATCAGAACATTATTACCCTTTACAAAAAAAATAAAAAAAAAATAAATTCAAAGTTTTAGAGATCCTAAACGAAAACTTGATTGGTTTAGTTTAATGTTTGATGATATTTTAAACTACAAATTTGTGTTTAGTTGTGGTCCTAACGCCCAACTCCTCATATATATACTAGAAAATATATTTGAAAATTTCACTAACTACGAAAATCAATCACGCAGCCATGTGGTGATCAGTACACAAAACGAACTATTGAATCTTTCGTCGTTTACTAAATAAGAAAAAGACTAAAGAAAACCAATCATCTTACAATGTTTTGATAACCACTTAATTAAATTAAGAGGTTTCATAAAAAAAAATTAGGCCAATTAAGTTTTCTTTTGCTAATCTAAAGATTAGATAAAAAGAGAGCACGCGAAACACGACTTAGGTTATACGTAATCCAATTAGAAAACATTTAACGTTGTTATCACACAATTTAGTTATATAAAATTGTGAAATAGTTAAATTAAAATCAACGTATAAAGTATCCGTAGGACCGTAGCCAAAATGATCTTCGACCTTTAGAGCAAAGTGTGCCGCCTTGATCAGTTTTTTTCAACTTAAAAACTATGAAATTAAAAGTGGATATTCGTAATGTTCATCGTGGCTAAAGGTACACAAATATATAAGATCAATGATTAGAATTTGAGAATGATAACATAAAGAAATTTAGACCCACACATATATGCTTCTCATGATGAAATGATTATGTGGAAGATATGTGAAAGGTTTTCACTTTTCACCAACTAAACTCTTCATTTATCCTCCCACATATATTTATCATATAATTGGCATCGATCACCATCCAACTTTTCCATAGTCCTATTTCCTTGCACCTTCTTAATAAGCTACGATTAGGAATAATATATTTGAATTGATTTTTACCAAGAAAAAATAAGAGTTGTTACTTGGTTATACACATATACTCAGTCTTATAAATACTTTAACTTCCTCATGTATATAACATAGCGATTTAAAACCTTATGATGCTCAGTGATTTTGTTAGGCTAAATTATATGATAATTATGGTTCATATATAGTTGATGGACCACCAAAGTCCTAAATGGCAAATTGGCAGAACATAAATCCAGATTTTCACTAAATGGGCTCTGAATTCATTAAGTGGCCATATAAATACATGTAAGGCCCATACTAATAATAGTTGCGTAGGGGCCTAATTGAGCCCAGAGTGAGTTTAGTCGCCAGATCATCTTCTTCTTCTCCATTTTCCGATTTGATGCGCTCCAAATTAAAGGTAGAATTGCAGCAATCGAAGGTATGGCAAGTGATTAGAAACATTTCTATTTTTTGCTGTAAACTCTGAAAAACAAATTAATTAATTGAAAGGCGACGAATTGTGAATTTGTTTGTTGAAAATCTCACAAGGTTTTGATCAATGGCTGATTCACAAATGAAGAAAAGAGGTTACATCTGGGCGGTTTCTGCTGGTTTCTGTGCAGCTTTTGCAGCCATCTCTGCAAAATTCTTCTCATCTCTGGTAATAACATTTTCTAAATCTCCAACATTAGTCTTTTGAATCTTAGGTACTACGGTTTTATGGTTGTTGGTATGATTAGTTACTTAAAGTTGAATCTTTTACAGGTGATTAAGTATGGATTAGTTGTGTTGTGCAATGTGGTTATGTGGGGATGTTATGTAAACAGCGTAAGAGCTCTCTCTTCTCTACAAGCTACGGTTACTAACTTTGCTGCTAATTTTCTCTCTTCCGGTTTAGCTGGTCTCTTTCTCTTTCAAGAATCGCTATCATTCCGAGTAAGTTTCCATCTTGTAAAATCTTATGTTTTCTTGTCTATGTATGGATTTGTTCTTGAATTTTGTTGTGATGTATTTGGTTTTCTAAGATTAATGAGTTTGGCTGATATATATTCTGGTAACATTGGCAGTGGTTTGCGGGCGCTCTATCCATCACCATTGGAGTTCTAATCCTTAGCAAGTCAAGTGTTGATGATAAAAAGGTTAGCACGGATTAAGATATACTAGCTTCGTTTTTGGAGACAAGTTTGCTTTGATGGTTACAAGCATTTAGAGATTTTATCTTGTCCTTAGTTTTGAGATTATAGGCTACTGTAGCTATATTTGACTGTTCATGATTTTGTAATAGTTAACCCATATAAATATGTCTCCGAATTTTTTTGTGTGATGTCAAGACGCAACTATCCATCTAAGCTTATTCACAAACTTGTAGTTGTATTTGAATATATGATCTCATCTAAGTTAAGAGTTTGCACATGAAAAATGACATGTCTAATTGAATCAGAACATGGTAAAAGTTACAAGTAAAATTGCGCGAGAATCTAAGTGTCAGCTAGAAAGTGGCTTGTGGCTTGATCCTTATGGCTTACCCGCCGTTGGAAACCCGGTTAGGACTTCACTCATTCCTTCTGCTTAGCTGATCCAGAAATGTTTTCCTTGTTACAACTCTGTGCGAGAGATACTAGATCTCTGATGGGACATTCTGCTGTGCATATATGTTAGATCAATCATTTTAACAAACAAATGGAAGCCCTGAATGATAGAACAATGATGTCTACAATTTCATTACCGTTGATGGAAGAGCTGATTTCATGTAAGAAGTCGTGCACTTAAGAGTCGGCTTTTCTGATTTTCCCTATCAGAGACACTCATGCAGGTCTCACTATCTTCAGGATATCCTCCTAATCTTCTTGCTGAGAACAACGGTTCCAACTGAGATGACTAACAAGGCTACTATGGAGAGAGATCTACTAGCTTGTTATACTCTACTTACTCAATGAGGATGCTAGGTGACTGACCCTCATGGTTCCCTTGATCTTACTGTTGTGCAAGTAGACCGTTTCGTTAATTTGGCTAGTGAAACCACAACCAGATTCTCTTATTGGTATTCTAGAAGTACATATAAACTATTATTCCCAAGTCACAAATGTGTTGAATTAAACTCAATAATCCTATAGGAACACAAATACGTGCAAACCATTTCATCTGTCTCTATCCAACATCCTAAAATTGAAAAATCAGAGATCTTGTACACACACACATGAACCAGGGTACTAAACCACATGTCAAAATCTGATGAGGACAAAGACAGATCTAAAAAACATGTAAGTCACTACTTCTCTTGAACGTGCTTCCCATTTTGTTTATGTATATTCTCACTACTTATATCTCTATCCTCTGCATATTTTTTTACCCGGTAAAATCACAAACCCCCTCTCTCAAAATCTCACCATTTTTTTTTTTATCTTAGTTATGCCTCCACCGGCCATGATTTCGTTTGATGATGGTTCACCTCAGAAATCTAATGATAACGAATGGCAAGGCTTCAGAGTGTTCCCCGGAGAAAACCCTAACCCTGATTTCAATTTCTTGATGAAGAAGGCAATTCTGCGAAATGACAGTAAGACAACCCCTCTTTTCTCCCGTGCTTTGGGGAAAGATGACAGCTTCCGAATGGTGTTACCGCCCGCGATGCCTCCTCCTAGAGACTCCGCAGTTCCACTTCCTATGCTCCCGGAACCGATGAAAACTCGGAAGAAACTTAACCACCACGAAACTCGTTCTCACTCTGATAAATGCCTTTACAAGGAAGAAGATTTCAAATGTAACGCCTTCTGCTTGTCTCTTCCCGGATTCGGGAAACAAAAGCCAGTTAGATCATCTTCGAAACGTCAAGATTCTATGGAGAAGAAGATGATCAGAGTGTCTTCTTTCACAAACTCTACCGTTTCGATACGAGCTTCACTAGAGAAATTCGAATGCGGTTCTTGGGCTTCGACAGCGGCTCTGATACAAGAGAACCGCAGGTCTACGTTTTTCGATTTCCCAGTAGAGATGGTGAAGTCAAACAGCCGAAGAGATGTGCAAGAACCGGTGACTTCTGGTTTCTTGTTCGATAGAGAAACAACAGAGACTCTGTCTCTAAGAAGCGTTTTAAAGACGAGGAGTTCTCGAGATTACAAGAGATCAGCTGAGACTTCACCCCAACGTCGTGTAAGATTCTCAACATCTTCGTCAACTTCGGTCTCTTGCCCTACTTCGCCGAGATCTTGCGTCACTCCACGGTTGCGTAAGGCTAGAGAGGACTTTAACACATTCTTGTCCGCTCAAAAAGCATAAGGGAAGAGCAAAAAAAAAACAGAACACCAAAACTTTTGTTTGCATATAATAATATATCATCTTTATATGTATGTTTGTATGTGATGTAACTAGGGATGCTTTGTAAATATCTACAAGAGTGAGAGAGAGAGAGAGATTGAATCTTTTGAGGAATCAAAATTGATGAAGAGTTTGCTTCGAAGCTCTGTTTCTGACTTTTAACTTCCATTTATTCTGATATATCCTACTATGTTTTGTTACAATGTCACTGACATTAACCTAAACGATAATATTCATATCCCAGACTACAAAACAAACGCTTTAAGGAAGAAAAAACAGAGGGTTTTGTAAGGAGTTAGCGTTTTAGTTTCTTGTATCGAAGAAGACACGAACAACATCCAAAATCTGAGCTCGGCAAATCGGACATTTCCCTCCGCTCCATTGTAGCTCATTGGCACACTTCAAGCACGTGCACATATGTCCACATTTGTACAAAACTGCTTCAACCTGCGTTTCATTGCAAACGCAGCAATTGCGTTTCAGCGGGTTGTCTCGAACTGATTGTTGCAAGGTCGCGTTAGCATCCAAACATGTTTTGACAGAGTCTCGTAGTAATGACATTTCTTCTTTTAGCTGTTGGATCTGTGATCTCATATCGCGCATCAGCTCCAATTCCTGAAAACGTTTTAGTGATGTTGCGAGTTTCTATGGAATACAACAAAAAAATCGATAATGACTTACAGGTGAATCATGATTCTGAACAGATAAGATTTGAGTGGAAGTAACTCCAGTGTCCTGAGAACTCCATGATCCTGCAGGAGATGGTGCAAACATATGTGAACACGAAGATCTACTCGAGTCATCTCTATCTTCTTGCTCTTCGCCTTCCGTTAGTGGCTCCTCTTCTTCTTGCAATTCCCATTTTTCAGAGTGTTTATTCGAATGTATCTGTACACGAGACATCATCAGATTATCGATCTTCTCTCGTAACCCGCTCTCCAGAAAATCTGTCACTGTTCTTCTGTATTACTCACAAAACACATTTTATTAGTTGATGGTTAACAATTAAGAAACAAGGGCTTGTTGATTTTGATGTTACTTACCGCTCAAGGAGTCTGCGTATGTCCTCTTTCTCGGATTGAGTATTCATCACTTCCAGGTACCGCGATTTCCTCAGTTCCTCCCAGTAACTTCTCGGCCGAGATATTTCCACAAGCCACTCATTGTTCACTTCTCCATAATAATACGGCTCATCTTCGTACTCTTCTTGTTCTTCCCATCCACTTGAAAAAGTCGTTTCTTGTTTCTCAAGGCACTGATCCTTCTCACTACTCTCATGTCCCACACCTTGTGTTTTTGGAGTTTCTTGCTTACAGTTTTCCATTTGCTTCTGTCGCAACCGCAATTCTTGAATCATACAGGTGCTCGGATTTGTCACACTTGTCTTCTCTCCCTCTTTCTTCTCAGCCTCACAATTCAATGTTTCTTTCATCTGAAGGCAGTTCATTTTTGCATCAACTGTTCCATTAACAGTAGCTTCTTCCTTACGTAACTTTGCTTCCTCCTCTCTATCTCGCTTATAAAGACTCAACCGCTCTGCGAAAAACGCTTCTAGAGTTTCTCCTCCTCTCTTCTTCATTCTCGTGCTCTCTTTAGTTACCTCTGTCTCTTTATTCGTCTCACTGCAACGATGATGATCCTTCCTTTGATCTACTTTAGCTGCAGAGCTAGCTGCGTTAACACGAAATTTCTCCCTTTCGATGCGGTTTACTCCGGTTTTCTTCGCATTAGACCGGGTTCGATCTTGAATCGCTAAACAACGTTCAAGGTTCCTTAGCCTTAGCATTGTCTGGTTAAAGAAACGAAACGATATTGTAATTAAGAAAAGTAGTGGATACGTTCTAAGATGATGGGCGATTTTATCAAACAAATATTATTACCTGAAGGCGACCACGTTGAGTAAATTTAGAAACTGCGTTGCGTTCAAGAATCGTTTCTAATTCACGATAACGATAGCGTTCCAATCGCATAAGCAAATCGGTAAACGCTTGCCTTCCTCGTATCTTCGGCGAAAAATTAACCACTGGAAAATTGCAAGGCCTTGGCGTTTTGATAAACGCGATTCCACCACCGCAACCGCCATTTTCACCGTTATCTAGCTTCTCTTCATCATTACTAAGCCTACGAATCAAATCAGCAACTCGTCCCCATTTGCTTTCTCCAGAATCAGATTCAATCTCCACCGTCCGATCAGAATCTCCGTCTATCGATGGAGATTCTGAAAAATGCGTTTCTTGAACAACACTCAACCCGGAATCGCTCCGATTACTGCTCGGCGAGTTTAGGCCGTTGGATTGGTTTAGTCTCGCTTCCCATATCTGTACCAAAGAAGAAGCTCCGGTTTTGTCATTTCTCTTCGATTCCTCATGGTTCTTGTCTTTCACAAAATTCTTCTCCGAAACGGCAGCGTTTTGATCGGTCCGGTGATTACGATCTCTAAGAATAAAACCAAATCCTGGAGATGAAGAAGGAATCTCAAACATAGAAGACGCCATTTTTTTTGTTATTGAACACAAAGATAATCAGAGACCCATTAAAGAAGAAGAAGAAGAGAAAATGTTTTTTTTGTTCTTAGGTTAGTGAAGAAACTGACTTTTCTCTCAGGACAGAACAAAGAAGAGGTGGAGATACGAGGAAGAAGAAAACAAAACCAATGAAACAGTATTTGAACTTATCTGTTTAGAGTTAAGAGTTTGTTTTTATTTTTCAATTTTGTTTCTCCACCGCTTGAAAAAAAAATATGTGTCCGAAAATTGCTCTGGTGTGTCCCTGAAACTTGGGAACGTGTCTGTAAAATAAGGGGGAATATAACAAAATGAGGTGTTACAAAACAGAGGTTCTCGAGAAAGCAAAAAAGCTATACGGTTTCGTTGTGATATATACTAGTATACTAAATAAATAAAAAACTATAATTTCGGAGGATGAATAAATACTAAACGAGTATTGTATACTGTATACAGATGTGTGTCTACTGGTAAAGCTAATTAAAGCATTAAATTACTAGTTGCTTAAAGTAATAAAGAGGAGGTGTTAAGGCTCCTAAATGCGATAGTCAAAGACTCAAAATTTAGCCGTTAAAGTATTTTAGCCGTTGGAAAGTGGGAACCATGCACTTTCTTGACTTTGTCCCATGTCATTAATAAAAGTGACCACATAGATCGATGAAATTTATTTATTTTATATAAAATATTATCAAAATAAAATTATTCTAAGTAATAACCAAAACGTAAAATATTACCTTCTTTGTTTCCAAATATATATATATTTACAATGTATATCATAAATAAATCATCTACTCAAAATTTGTGAAATTTATATTTTGGGTATAAATATAGCAATTATCGTGTTAGTTTCTGTAGGGCTCAATTCCTTAACGAACCTCTTGCCAAGATGGCCCAAATTAAGGGTTATATAAAGCCCATGTGCACGGAAATTGTTTATTTCGAAATTGCACTCACCGATTTAATTGTAGATACATGAATACAAGACTAATCTGCTACCATAGGCCGAACATAGAAGAAATTAAGAAAATCTCATCCAAGTTGACAAACTAACAAAAAATATTAACCTAATCCAAAAAAGTCAAAACCCTTGTTCAATAATGCAAAGACCATTACATCAAACTATTTTTGTATAATAATAACCGTCTATATCATACAATTAATTTAATTAAGCATCACATACGACATGCAAGCAACTTACTTGAATAATCAAATTCATAAAGTTTATGCTTCCCACGTAAAAAACCATCACAATTATTTCCAAACCCCAATATATATAAAGTACTAACGCAACACATATCTCGACCATATCAAACAAAGTTCAAATTTGAGAAAAACATCAACAAAAGGGAAGATAACAATGAAGTCGACCATTGTCGCATTCGGTGTCCTACTCGTGATCCTCGTGGCTAAGCCGGTGTCAGCTGGAGGATACGGAGACGACGGGGAGGATGACAACGACATAAAATCGTGGTTTCCTTTGGACAATCTATTAGCATTGGATTATTATGATAAGATTTGTCCCAATTTCGAGAAGATTGTTGATACCAAAGTTAGGCAATGGACAAAGACTGACCCTTCCCTTGGCCCTTCTCTCCTTCGCCTTCTCTTCCACGATTGTGGAGTCACGGTATTGCTTTACATCCTCTGTAATTTCTTTTAAAAAATTTAAATAACATTACTAATCGTCCAATTATAGCTTTTATATTAACCATTACTTCATGCTATATAGCAAAATGTTATGGTTCATATATATGTAATGTATACAGTTTACTTCATGCAAAAAAAGTTATGGTATACCGAAAACATTTCACTAGTAGGTAGGAACTGTACAATTTATTCTATGTATAAACGCACCTTAATGTGTTTTGCACATATCTAAATGTATAAACGTTTTTAAAGATAACATCTAATTATCTTTCAGGGATGTGATGCATCGGTTCTTCTAGACTACGAAGGAACAGAGAGGAGATCTCCAGCTAGCAAAACCTTAAGAGGGTTCGAGATGATCGACGATATCAAGGCCGCTATCGAGAAATCCTGCCCCGGATTAGTCTCCTGCGCTGATGTCCTAGTGGCAGCTAGCCGTGACGCCACCTACCACCTTGGTGGTCCTTACTGGTCCAACGCCTACGGGCGTCGTGACGCCAAAAACTCTTACGCTAGAGACGTTGAGAAAGTGCCTTCAGGTCGTCGTGACATCACTGCACTTCTTGAGACGTTTCAGTCTTATGGTCTCAACATCCTCGACTTAGTTGTCCTCTCTGGAGCCCACACCATTGGAAAAGCCAACTGTGGAACCATCCAGTCTAGGCTTTACAACTTCAATGGAACCAAAGGAGCTGACCCTTCGATTGAATCGAAATACTCAGATTACTTGAGCCGTAGGTGTCGTTGGGCGTCTGAGAAAGTTGACCTAGACCCTATCACTCCGGTTACGTTCGATAATCAGTATTACATTAACCTTCAGAAGGGTATGGGAGTCTTGTCCACTGATCAGGAGCTTGTTAAGGACCCGAGGACTGCTCCACTTGTCAAGGCTTTCGCTGAGCAACCACCTCAGATGTTCAGACAACAGTTTGCTGTATCGATGGCTAAGCTGGTCAATGTTGGTGTACTTACTGGTGAAGATCGTATCGGAGAGATCAGGAAGGTTTGCAGCAAATACAACTCCAAACCTTACTAATCATATGATAATTATCCCTTATGAGTTTCTAAAAGAATCCTTTTGTTTCTTAAAGTGATTTCTTGTTTGGTTTTATTTTTGCCATCTTTGCTATTGTAATTTTGTAATTTGTTGTATGTACAACACAAACTGTGAATCTAAAATTTTACACTGAGAAACTTTCTTAGTCCAACATGATAATTCTGTGATTATATGTTGACAAAGGACCATAGCAACCACTGAATCCTAAGATGTTATCTTTCAAACAAATAAATAGCTGCGTGAACGATTAAGGTGCAAGAAGGCCTACTCAAACATCTTTGGTTCATATTAAGTTCTTATAGTTGACGAACATTAAGAAAACACAGTACAATTTTTCTTCTTAGACAAATTCAGAAGGAACAAAATTATGAGAGGCGAAAAAACAGAATCAGTAGATAACACCAGTTTGCTGTTTAACCTATGGAAAATTTAGACTCGCTTGCCTCTAAGGAAACCCTTACTTTTACGATTCTTATTCCCCATCTTAAACTTCTTCTTCAACTTCCTCCCAATGGGTTTAAGCGACTTGTTTTGCTTCTTCTCATCATTCATTTCCACATCTGCAAACATCAAAATCAGCCAAAACAGAACATGGTCGCATTACCACCACTTTAACTAGAAACATTACAAGTAAATGTAACTCGAGCACGTTTCCAAAGGATCAAAAGCACCTAGAGGAATCACATAGCTTGACAGGAACTAGTGTACTACTAGTAAATGCAATTGTGAACACAAGTGGATATCATGAAACTTAGAACAAGCTATTAGAATGATACAAAATCGATTTAGTTTCCGCACACAATTCCAGAAACATCTTTCAAGCTAAAATGAGTGATTCTGATGAATTTTAAATGCTAAAGACTAACAATTTTCTTCAATAATTAACCTATCTAAGACCATACCGAAGTAATTCAAAACAGGCAAATTTTGACATCTATCGAAATCAAGCTAACATGGAGAATTTGACATATACCTAAGTAGAAATTGAAACATACCAATATCATTGGCGATGGTAGCGGAGTCAGAAGTGGAAGTGGCAACTTCCATAAAGGGAGAAAGTGGTGGTTGACGAACAGGTAACTTGGGAGCGGCGAGTGCAAGTGCGATGGCGGCGGATTTAGCGTCTTCTCTGGTTTGAGTAAATGGTTCCTTCTCCACTATTTCTCTTCTTATTGCTCTCAATCTCTTCACCCTCTTGCATCTCATCGATTTCGCCATCGCTGCGCTCCTTATCCAAATCTAGGGTTTTGATTTCCAGCGACGGATTTGTAATATATCCTCTAAACCTAATTTCAGAGTTCTGTTTGGTTACTAGAATAACTCTATCTTGGCTTCATTAACTTTTTTTTACTAGCCCAATAGTGATACTTATAGGCCCAACATCGACTATATTCCGTAGGGATAGATTGTGAAATCCCGGAAGTACCCTTCTTCGTCCCGGCGCAGATTCACACGCGGTGGTAGAAAGTTTTCTCAGAGGGAATCCATTGTTTCTGCTCTAGAAGAAAGCTCTAACTCTTCGAAGCTTTTGATTTCTCTCTGACCACTCTTCGTCTTCTTCAGGTTAGTTTCTTCTCTTCGTATTTGCTGTTTTCGATCAGATCTATGCATAAATTTCAATGGATTTAGTTTAGATTTCTTGTGCTGTTGAATTATAGATCTGCATTCTCGTGGATTAGATTGAGTAGTTATTGATCTGGTGATGATATATTTGGTTACTGATTTGGTCTTACAGAATCGAAATTGAATGTGGAAGATCATCTTTATAGAATGTTAATATGCAAAATACCATCATATTGTTGAAGTTTAGGCTTTAGAAGTAGGAGATGTGTTGGTTTATGGTGATTGTTATGAGATGAAAATGTGTTGATTTGTGATGGTTTTGGTTTTGATGGCAGAGATGTATAATAACATGGGACCTCAACCGGGGATGCCAAGACCTCCAGGAAACCCCGAGCAGCCTGGTCCGTTTGGGAATCCGTTTACTGGAGCTGGCTCGGGTCTTATTCGTAGTGGATTGGGTGCTTATGGGGAGAGGATTTTAGGATCTAGTTCTGAGTATGTGCAGAGCAATGTGAGTGATGTGATCCATAATACACGTAGTATCTGATTTTCTTTATTTTGAAAGTTGCTGTTGTAACTCAAATGTGAAAATTTAAACAGATAAGCAGATATTTCTCTGATCCCCAATACTATTTCCAAGTGAATGATCAGTATGTGAGGAACAAATTGAAGGTTGTGCTGTTTCCTTTCCTACACCGGGTAAGCTAGTCTTCTCTTTTCTTCTTTTGTTTAGGATTTTCTCATGCCAGCCGTTAGTTAAACTAGTGTGGGTTCTGCTTCAAAACCTTAGGGTCACTGGACCAGAATATCTGAACCAGTCGGGGGTAGGCTCTCATACAAGCCTCCAATCTAT
>OVAP01000041.1:11129-66303 GCA_900406295.1 Aurinia saxatilis | reverse complement strand
TTTGCCCATTTCACCAATGTACTCGAAGAGGAAGGAGAGTGATTTCAAGACACCATTTTGGACGTTGAGCTCTGGAACACGGTACTCATTCATCAAAGCGGGTAACACAGTGAATGGTGAACAGGTTTCAGCAACTATGGCAATTGCAACTGTGGTGCAAACACGGTTCTGACGTTCCTGGACTTTGAGATTGTTCAATAATGTGGCTAGAACGTCTTGTGGCCCAATAGCTTTGGCAATATACCCAAAAGTGTTGACAGTGGCACGACGGATACCTTTCTTATGAGCCTTAAGCATTTCGAGGAGCTCAAAGCAGATTCTCATCCACTCTCTAGCTGGAACAAACTCAGCACCACGATCAGCAATCCTACCAACAAGATCAATACAGTTCTCTTGCACTTTCTCATGTCTGTTCTTCAAAATCGGAGTCAGTCTTGGAAGCAGATCCTTAATAGGAGGAGTCATCTTTGTCATACCAATCACGTTGACAATAGCTTTCAAAGCTCCAAGAATAGAACCCAACACTTCTGGGTACTCTTCTCCAAGATATTCATACAAGACAACACCAAGATGTCCCATCAACTGTTCCTCTCCACATTGCTTCATAACAATAGCAATTCTTGAAATAAGATCCGCTGTTTGTTGTCTTACCTTTGCGCTCTTGTTGTTTAAACGCCACTTGATGGTACCACATACCTGTGGAAGATAAGGCTTTACACGCTGACCAAGAGCATTCACTACAGCACCGAATCCATTAAGCATTACATTCCCTTCGTCACTAGTCTGTTCTTGGAAAGCATAAAGAATCCCATCTATGAGAAGTTCCTCCAATCTGGAACCAATATCAGATACCCCTAGGTTTGTTACAACCTTGTCAATGGTTTCCATAACCATACGCCGGTACACTTCACTCTCATCTTTAAGACCTTCAGAAAGTTTCTTATTCCCCACAATATCTGCAACACCAACCTTGCTTGCAATTTCAACAGTAGTTTCAACAAGCTGCTTATGGTTTCTCTTTTCCAGAGCCATTCTTGTTGTCCAGAGATGTTTGAAAAACTCAAGAAGAACATCACTGCGAATGTAATCCGGTTCGACACCTTCTGTACTTACACACTGCTTCAGCACCTTAAGGACAATCTTCTTCATTTCTTCATCAGGTGACTGAAACTCACGAATTAAGGTAGGCATCACTTCTTGGGTATAGTAGCTCGCATATGTAGAATCCATCAAAGGGATGATAAAACCAATTGCCTTCAAAAATGCAGCCAAGGTTCTGCCACGGTGATTAATAGTTCCTTTCCACAGAGGCCTCAGAACATTACTGAAACTCTCTATACCATAAGGAGCAGCAGCCTCGGCAAGAGCAGACAGTGACAAGGCTGTAATAGTCCTAACCTTCGGCTGTTCATCAGTGAGACCATGTTCGATAATATCTACTAAAGAGCTCAAGTGAGGCAAGACGGCACACCCAACTAGTATGGCAATCTGCTGAACAATCTTAATTCCAGTGTGCCGTGCCTGCCATGACTTCTTACTCTGGCACACAGCTTTCAGGAACGGCAAGAGTTGAGGGATTCCAAGAGCTGAAGCAACCACACTGAAAGCTCTAGCTGTCGTGTTCCTCACATATTCATCAATGTTGTCGATATCAGGACGCATAGCTGCAAGCATAGTAGCTAAACCAACTGCTTTGGCAAGGTTAGAAATAATCTCTCTACCTTCTACACGAGCATAGTAATCGTCATCGATCAACAAAGGCTCAATAACAACAAGAATCTTGTGGACAAAAGGCCTTACCAGCTCATCAAGTTTGTACAGAACCCTATTAATTACTTTGACCAAAAGATGCCTCTCTTGATCTTCCAAAGTGGGTTGCATGAGCAATGGCAAAATTTTATTAAACAAAGGACCTGCACCAAGATCACGAGCCTTATCAGTAAGTTGCTTCATAGCTGATTTCCTCTGGGAGGGTGTTCCGTTTTTAACCTTCAATAACAGCTTCATTATCTTGCGCTCCTTCTGCTCATCAGGAGACAGCTTTTCCTCATTCTCTTCAGTAAACAACGATCCAAAATACTGATAATCCTCTGGTTTCATTGTGGGTAACCCCTGGACTTCTATGGGCACATCATACTGCTGCCCACGGTTCTCCTCGGGCATAGCGTAGCCATAAGCCATCGGTGTAGGGGTTGCAACAAGTTTCCTAGCAGGGGTTCGAATAGGTACATACTTAGCAGGTGGCTCCAAAATCTTGTATCCTTGTGTAGGAAGCATGGCATCAAGCTCTTCATCACTCAAAGGTCTGTTTCTTTCTTCAATATCCTTCTCCCACCTTAGTAGATTGTACATCTCAGGCGTCATAGCACAACGCATTTGTAACTGACCCGGAGTTGGAGTAGCCATATCAACCCCACCAAGTGGGGTAGGTCCAGGAGTCATCCCAGCCATAGGTGTAGCACTCCCTCCTATAGTAGCTGGTGTCACGTCCCACCTAGTACGCTGACGCTTTGGAGTAGGCGTGGCAAGCCCTTTCGGAGTCGCGTCCCAAGTCACACCAGAAGGAGTTGCACCAACTCCAGAAGGTGTTGCATCAGAATCAGATGTAGGAGTCTCATCCCATCTATTCCTTTTTCGAACAGACGATGTAGCCGCATCAGAATCCCAATCCGAAGCTACTGATTTAGCCTTCTTCGCTACATGGCCGTCTTCTTCGGATTTATCCCACGTATTCCTCTTCTTTAAAGGAGCAGCAACACCAGCTTCCTTAAACTTCTTAGCAGCTTCTTCTTCTTCCTCTTTCTTCTTCTTAGCAATAAGCCTCAAAGTATCCTCCTTCTCCTTCTGCAAAGCCGTCTCCCTCATAGCATCCTTATAACTCCTCAACTTCGGATCCGGAGTCTTCTCACCCAAGGCAAACGCATCAACTCTATCCGGTGACAAAACTCGATCAAGTCTTCTCTTCTTGTAATCATTCTCACGGTCCGTAATACTCTGCTTAGGTTTATATCCACTGCTGCTGCCATCTTCTTCACCTTGAAGACGAGCCGTGTCCTCGAGAACATCCTTAGGAGCAGTGTAAGACGCGAGACGCTTAGCCATAAGAGAACTACGATTTTCTTCTTCTTCATCGTCTTCTTCTTCGATACAAGCCAAGTACGACTCACGGTTATTGTCTTGGTAGAAATCATGATCGAAACTAACAGTGTTTTGAGAAAGTAGTAGCTCTTCTTCCTTCTTTCGTCTCTCTTCTTGAGTTTTAGCAATCTCTGAATCTAGATTCGCCATTATCGATTACTCAAAAAATAAAAAATTGAAGAGAGTTAGGGTTTATGAAATTATGCGGGAGAAAAAGCGTAGGGAAAAAAATATTTATAGAGCGATTCAAACCGACCCAAGGAGCCAGTCGGCTATTAATACATTCCTTTTTTTATTTATTAAAAGGGAAAATTGGTAACTTTCCATTACCATGCTTTGTATAACAACAACATTCTCCATACCACCTACATTATTGATATATGTCTTCTTGAATTAATTAAAATAAATTTATTTTATTAGTTTTATTGAAATAATATTAAACCAATATTTAAATATGAGCTAACTCACTTTTTCTTATCCATTACATTCTTCCGTGTATCTCTTCAAAACTTTCGGTAAAATTTTCCAAATTATAATTTAAACAACCACTATATTATTGTCTTTGTTTCACAAAAAAAAAAAAGTTAAAAACAAAATTGTTGGATCTTTTGTAATTTTCTATGCATTGANAAAAACAAAATTGTTGGATCTTTTGTAATTTTCTATGCATTGAGTTATTGTAAATTGTAAATTTCAAGATATATTAATTGAACTTTGTTTAAAATAATCAATTATTATTGGTATAGATTTATTGGAGTTTGTTTTTTTGTTGAATCATAATATATATATATATATATATATTGTAAAATATTAAATTTTCTTAATATGTGTGAAAACACCAAAAAATCTTAATGCGTACATGATTGTGTTTGTGTAGGTTCTTCTCTAACTTATTTATTTTAATATTGTAATTAAGTTCATGTTTCTCTTTTCGCATGAGATGTTTAAAAATTATGGGATGTTGTGTCGTTGTGGTACACGGATTCTCAAAATAACCTGAGATTATCTCTGGTTTTTATATGAGGAATTGTAAAGATGGGAAGAGTTACAAAACTAATTGGTTCTTACACCCGCCGAGTCCATAAAATAAAATTGTTCAGCTTGTTCGTATTTAATACATATATAGTTTTATTTTAGTATATTTTTTGTGTCGTTTAAAGCTCATTATAGTTGTGCGTGGAATACTTATGAGAAATTAGAAACCGATCAAATTCCTAAAAAATATATTGAAAAAATGGAGATAAAAAATTAAAGAATTAAAATCTAGTTATACCTTAACACAAAGATGTTAAACAAAGAAAAAAAAAATGGGTTCAGTCAAATAAAGCCCATTAAAAAGCCCCCAAAAGGTAATAGAAACTCAACTATTGTCTGTTTTTAGTTGTATTTTCTAGAATCCCCTAAATGTGTCAAAGCATAATTTTGTTTGGAGTTTTGGTTCTGGAGACTTTTACTTTTTGTTCAATGGTTTTATGTTTTTTACCATGACGAAAGAAAAAAAAATTGAAAAAATTAGTCACGATATCATTCGAAAAGAGTGGATTACATAATGATGTTTGATTTTCTATGGCTAATAAGGATGTTGTGATCATTACTAGAAATATATTCTGTATAAAAAAATTCAGTCGTTTGTGGTTTGGTATATTTGATTAATACAAACTTGAAAAACACAGTGAAATAGCTGATTTCTCTTAAAATTTATCAGTAAGATTTACATTTGCTTCTTGTTATATTTCGGTCTTCATCTAAGTTATTATGTACTTTTCTTTTCTTTTCAGTATTATTAGATTATTTTACTGGAAAAAATAAACTTGTATGGGTGTTCAGTGTGTTGTATTCCGATGATAAAGCATAATCTTCACTAGCTTGATTTTAAAATCTGCTGGTTCAGCCGAAAGTCTGGATCCACTACAACAATCTAGAGAAATCAGACACATAAATAAACACAGACTATGCAATATATAAACATAAACAATCTTCGGAAGCCTTTTTAATACTCAAATCATTCAAAGTTTCCTTTGGCAATAAAGTAGGAAGCAATAGAGAACCTCACCAAACCCACTACTGAATTAACTAAATTACTAAAAACTGAAATAGATAGGTAGTCTCGTAATTAATTCAATCAATTACCTTTTTCACCCAATATCAGGAAGTTTTGCAGCCTCATTTTCCGATGTTGTAACTTTTTTGTTTCAAATATTGAAATTTGTAAATGCCAATAATGTAACAATATAAATTTTCTTTGAAACGTGTATTTAGTAAGCAATCAATTTGGTCTCCTAGGCCCCAACATTACTATGAACTGCCTACTTTTCATACTTTGTATGGTTGCTATCCACTTTAATACCGAAATAAATACAAGGAGATAACATCATTACCTTCTGCCCACTAGCATTTTAAAATTCAGATTCCTTTAAAAAAACTAATTAGTAAATTTAAGCTTCGATCATTACGCTAAATTGAGTGCTTTAACAAAATTCAATAAAGTAGAAACAAAATGATTTTTTTTATTTTTTTTCTTAACATCATTATAATATCTTCACATTTTCCGAGCACATAATTTACACGTCACAACAAAACGACAAAAGCAAAGAGCCCTTATCCACAATCCAAACCCGAGACTATCCCACACGCGCGCGTGCAACTTGTCCTAGATCTCCTTCTTTTCATTACAGCTCTTGATACTATCCCACGTGTCTCACTCACAACCCTTCGATTCAAACCAAAGTCTTACACGTTGAAGTCTGAGGGTCCCACATCGCCGGCAATAGATATTTCCTCCCGGCGAGTCCGACAGCGTTGTAACTCGCCCCGGTCGTTTTATCTACAAGTACTTGACCCGCGTAACCCGGATAAGAACCCGACCCGAATTTACCAGTACAAGCCGAAACAGCTTCAAGCGGTGCAGTTGGTGGGCCCTGATAATATCCGTTATTAAACGGGTTCGTAACGGTGTTAGCTAAAAGCGTCGCGAGGTTTATAATCATCCCGTCAACTCCGACGTCACCGTTAGGCGCAACAAAAGGCGGTGTTTGTGGGCCGTAAATGGGCTGATGAAAAGGCCACGCGCAGTATCCAGGACACTGCGTCTCGGAGTTCCCGACCCAAACGTAAGCCGCACCGCCGTTATTAGCGGCCCGACGCGATTTCAAAACGGACGTTCCGTGGGATCCGCAACGACTCATACAGAACCGCTCGACGGTAACGTCCTTCGCCGTCAAAACGACCGTTATCGAACGGAGTCCGCCGTTAAGTTTCGTGGAAATAGCACGTAGGTAAGGATTTTTAAGCGATTTTCCGAGGTGGTAATTCTCGAGGAGAAGCTGTTTCCCAACGACGAGCGTCGACGACCCTCCTTTGTACTTCTCCGTCGTCTTCCACCACGACGCGACGGAAGGGGATCCCGAGGATTTGACGGCGTCTTTGGAGTTTAAAGAGCGGATGAAATCGACGATCACTGAACGTTGGATCGGAGTGAATTTTCCGTACCAAATGAGATTAACGGTGATGTTTCCTTTCAAGAGAGCACCGTTGTGGTATTTCAGAACAAGAGGCTGCTCTTCGACCAACGCGGCGGAGGAGAATCCGACAGCGACGGCGAAGAGGAGAGTGAAGAAGATGGCAAAACGGTAATTAAAAGCCATTGTACAAGGGTAAATATGAGAGGATACAAGAAAGAGAGGTTTTTGTTTTTTTTGGGGTTTAGAGTGTTGTTATAGAGAAGATGTATTTATACCAAAGTTGTTTTGAAAAAATTGGGAGAGGAATGTGACAGCTGTAGTACTGAAGGTGTCAATATCAAAGAGTGACACGTGGATTTGTTTGAATGGTTTAATGACAGCCTGTAAGGGTTCCTTGAAGTGTGACATGGTGTAGTCTCCATAACGTGTATTCAATTTATGTGATGCTTAGCCGATAAATTTGTTATTAGTTGGTTATCAAAAAAAAAAAAAGAATAGTTCAAAATTTATGCCATGCGTATTTTGTATAAATTTCACGTCAGTTAATTATTTCGTATATGCGTATGTCATGGCTTTAAAAGTTTATAAATACAAAACGAGTAAAGCTTAAATGCTTTTACCCATAAAATTTTTAATTCATTATAGAAACAGCTAGAAGCCATTAAAATGTAGTTATTAAAAAAAAAAAAAANAAAAAAAAATAAAAAAAAAATTTTTAAAAAAAAAAAAAAAAAAAAAAAAAAAAAAAAAAAAAAATGTAGTTATTGATTACAGCAACTTGGTTATAAATAAAACAGGTTGTAAGTAGATTTTGAATACCGAGATACATTCACCACGACTGTATGTAGTCAAAAACCAGCTTTTGAGCTTAAAGAGACGGTTTCAAAAACCAAAAACTTTTTTTATACAAATTTTTTGTTTCGGTATCGTTTTTTCATAAAACTGTACATTGTACTTACTGTCTAAACGCTTTTTTTAAATCGCATGTTTCTTAAGCATTAATTAATTATGGTGTACCCGTACCATTACATTTCTCCATATACCCGTATCATTACATTTCTGCATAATAGTATTATATATTATCTCCGTTTCTCAAAAATGTCGTTCTAGAAAATTATTTTTGTTTCACAAAGAATGTCGTTTTACATTTTTTATGTAATTTATTAGCTCAATTTCTATATTTACTCTTTGCTCAAAGTTTATTTTCTTCATTATCATTTAATTAATGTTATATTAAATATGGGTAGATTTGTCTAATTACAACTTTTGTTAATTTATGTAAAATTTGGTAAAACGACACTCTTTGTGAAACAGAGAGAATATAAGTCCAGATAAATTAAATAGTTACTAGATTTATCTTATTGGTATAATACCAGAATCTATTTTCTATTTTTTGTTATCAAACAATAGTATAGTTATTAATCATAAAAATTTGCTGGATGTCATCCTATAATATATTTTGTCATAGCATGACATTTTTTATAATTTAAATAATCAACATCAAATGCAGTTTATGCATTTTAACCTACAAAAAATATAAACAAAAATCTATTCGGTTTAACAACCTAAATCAATATTTTAATTCCATCATTTAGTAAATTAATTATTATATTAATGATTCCACAGTTATTTGTTTATAATATTATAAAGCTATAAGATTTTAAGATTATGAATAGTGGTACAGTTTTGTGTGGGACACATGGTAGTTTTTTAAAATTATTATTTATATTTTATTATTTACCACACCGTAATTAGCTCATTTTACACTTGGAAACTGCTGTTTAGCATTCAGAGGTATTTTTTTTTGTACTTTCCCATCATGAAGCATGAGGTATATATTGTGTACTTGTACATACTCTATACGCAAATACAATGACCAAAATTTGTTTGCCCATACTAGGGACGCGTTTCAATATTTGATTTTTTTTTTTTCTTCTAAACGCGTTTCAATATTTGATTCATAATATAGATTATATATTTTGTGAAAAATAAACACAACAAAAATAATGATAGGGATTATATAGGGGAGGTCTTTTTTTGGTTTTGAAAAAGGTATACCGTGTGATATTAGTTTTACTCGAGGAAGGTCCCGTTTAGACTCATCACATACGTAGGGACCACAAAACGACATACGTATTTACTTACGCACAGTTGTTTTGTATTGTATTGTATGTATGTACAATTCTATACTTATAGAGTTTCAGGTGTATGTATAGAAGTATACGAATGCACTTGAGTTAAAAAGAAAATATGACGTCTCTTCGAAGCGTACGAGCCACGCCCTTACAGTCCATTATTGCCTTTTACATCTGTATGGTCCACTTCTTCCTTGTTTCTTTTTCCTTTTCCTTTTCCTTTTTAAACTTTATTTTGAATAAATCTCTTACAAGAAAAAGCTAACCATTTGGAATATATTGTGTACAGAAATTTGAAATATTGTGTTGCAGTTTTTTTGAAAATTTCCGAGTGGGTGGGATGGAGAAAAGTATATATATTCCACATAACCCCCACTTAATATTCTTTTTTTTTTGTAAAAGTGTGTATACGATTTTTTTTTGATTCATCATAAATTTTTATATTCTCGGAAATTTGTTATTTTAAAACTAAATCTCATTCAAAATAAAGTTTTATAATTATAATTATTCAATTCAGTTTTTGTTATATAAGATTTGATTTTTTTTTTAAGTCTTTATCGGAATAATTTTACGTTGATTCAGTTTAATTTTGGATTTTTTTTTTTATAAAAAAATACAATAGTGACAAGCTTAACTAAATAATAGTAATATAAAGTTGTACTAGATTTAAGTGTAGTTTTCTATATATTTATTAAAAAAATATTTTGGTAATGAATCGAATTTGGTGAATTTCTTGCGGAATAGTTAGGGTTGTAAATATTCATTCGATACAAATTCAATTTCTAAGCATGTTGATTGGTATTTAGAAACTAATCATTGGATTCAGAAATTTTGTGTAAATACATTTGGATTTAGGGTTAATTTGTTCAATATCAATGGAAAATTGAAACATTAAATAAATAGCAGTGATAATATATAAATTAAGTAACTAGTAGAGAAACAAATATTAAATCATAGATATTATTGTTTTTTTGTTTATTTACACAACATACTATTATTCTAAAACTGTTTTTTTCCGGTGACACTATCCATAAGACGCTAAAATAACTATTTGTTTATCATGTTAACTAATACATGTTAACTGATACGATTTTTTGATAAGTTGACTTATAGATAATTTAACACGATAACAATTATAATAGTGAATTATATAGAGTGATAACAATATAATAACACTTGTAACTTGATAACACATCAAGTATCTAAATAACGTTAATATTAACACGACACAATAATAAATAAATATTTATATGTATATTATTGTATATTATAGATAACGGTCACATATAACAATAATTACTATAGTAGATTTGAAATTTTTGAGTTGTTTTTGAATTTTAGTGTCGAAATTAAAACTTCATTTTTCATATCGAATTAGCAATTCGGTCATTTACATAACCACCATCAACCCTTTGATCTCTTTTTCCTTCTCTTCTTCTCTTTCCAATCACCATAACTAAAAACATGGAACAATTCACTATCAATTTTTCAGTATAATCACAATAACTTCGGTTCATATTTATTTAATTGAAAAAAATTGAAGAAATAGTAAGCAAAAAAAAAGAACAAAAGAAAAATGATTGAATGACAAAAAAGTTTTTTTTTGGCCAAAAAACATTTGTCTATATTACTCATATAATTGTTGTTGTTCACTTAATTAATGAATCCTCCATTCACATCTATTACAATTTCCCTTGGATTTATAGTTGAGCTCAAAATGTTGTGTACCAAAAATGTTTAAACTGAGATTTCAAAACGAGGATAAACTCACAGCCGTTAGATCTTTGATCTTTCGATGGAGCGTGATCAACGATGTAGTTGAGTTATATGGGTCCCATGTTTTAAAACTTAAAGTAAAGGAGGGGAAAGGGAAAAAAAAGTAACGTCACGTGTCAGAAATACTCCAGAGCGATAGGATTCGTAGTAATCCCATTTAGGTCTCTGCCTCTACAATTTTATTTTCACACGTGATTTTTTTTTTTTTCAGTTAATGTGAAAAATGAATAGTAGAAAGTAATAAAATAGGGTGAATTATTATCTAGAGTGACACATAATTATAGTTTTGTCGTGTATGTTTTTTTTATGGACGCATCAGTCACTTTTTGGTAGTAAAGATGAGACCACACACTTTGGTCATCAATATCGATTTTTGATTGATGAGCATAGCTTTGAGCGGTGTGGGTAAAATACCGGGGTTGGTTTTACGGTTTTACATAGTAACAATGGCTTAATTTACTCTGTCATTTATGAAGATCATTTGAAACCAAAATAGTGAATATGAGCATATTATGTGTTTAGTGCATGTGAATTGAAAGCAAGACCAAGTAATACTTAGTGGAGTAGAGTAAAATGAACAAAATATTTTCTAATAAAACGAAAAATTGTTTTTCTAGACATTGATGATATATGAACGAAAGTTAAAAATTTTTTAAAACGAGAAAATATTTGTTGGTATAGAATCCGAACCATAACTTATTACATGTATTTAATTACGGGAGAGAAAATAATGATAGATTTCTTAAAAAGGTTTCATTTTGTATATATATATATATATATATATATACTTTAAAAATTATTTAGATGAATATTTAGGTAAATAAGTGGCGGCAATTCTAAAGAAAGGCAGGCTAAAATTTATTAGAACTCATATAAAGGTGCACATTAAAATGGTGAGTAGATATGTTTAAAATTAAAAGGTTGAGCTGAAAATAACATCTTCAAAAACATATAAAAAAAGAGAAAAGACATCTTCAAGTGATTTATTTTGGCCGACGTTTCAAAATATTCACAAGAACCATTACATTTTCTTTGTACCCATCATCTCAAACTTTCCGGTTTATATCACTGAGATTTATTAAATTATATGAGTGTCACGAGTATTAGATAGACTTTTCACAAGATTATTAAGAAAACAATATCTAAAAAATGCTTTAAATGAATTCTTCGTACTAACGACAAAGCTATAAATAGATAGGGAAAACAAGAAAGCAAAATCTAATCAATCAAATCAGAAAAAAAAAAGGTTTGTAATAATAAAAAAAAAGTAAAAAGAGAGTATCACGTGCGGATGTGAAATAGCGTAGTCGGCACTGAAAGCGACAAAAAACATAAGTGAAACCACGATTATCCTTTAATACCATGACACGTCATCTCTTTGATGATAATACACGATTTTTTTGTTGTTGTACGTGTACTTATGTTCTGAGATATAGTTGTTGTCCTAATTATATTTTAAATTACAATTTTATGTCACAATCTCTTCTTAGTGAATGGTAAAGCAGAAAAATAGATTGTGAAAAGTGTGTAGAACCAATCAGTCCATTTTTACTATTTTACGGGTCAAACAATATTATTATTCATTTAAATTTTAATTCGATTTTTTGTTTAACGTGTTTGATGTGTATTTTGTTCACTTGATTCGTTTGATATATTTGTTATCTCTAGTTTTACTCCGTTTTTCCATTTATAGATTTATTAGGACCGTCTTACTTTCTAACACGTTCATTTATTATAGTTGATATACAATGTCAAATCTATAAACAAAAAAAGGGGGAAAAAGGGATTTGAGGTTTCATGAAATTGGAAACTAACTAGACTCGATTGCATATGGTGTGTTAAGTGCTTTGGTTTGACCCGGAACTTAGCCTACTTGCTAGCTAAATCATTAATAAGGGGATCTGATTGATCATTGTGAAGTGTTTTCTCTTGCTACACAAATCCGTTTGTGTATCAAAAATGCGTTGTTACATACTGTATAAAGCAAGATAAACTGATTTTTTTTTTAATGGATCATGCGTGTATAATAATTATTTTTTTGCAAATTGCGTGTATAATAATTAACGTGTATGTGAGGGTATTAGTCAACAAAGTTCGCCGTCTAACTCTAATTTTTACGAATGTCGAAACTCGAAACGCACATTCGCCTCCAATTCCTAACTTTTTGACTTTGGAGAAATGATTTTGGCTTTATAAATGATTTTGTTGGCCGACCCATTTTGGTTTGTTTATCATATATATATACTGTATATTTCTCCGATATTTCATCTATAAAACTTCGAATTTTGCAATCACTAAAGATGTTTACGAATGAGTAAGAATGGTTAATGAGATCACATTAGAAGAACTTATCATCGATGATAAAAATATTTAAAGTTAATCTTTCAACCAATACACTATTGATTTATTGCTCCTCTGTTTTCGAGGTAATAGGAATTTTTTCTTCTTCTGAATTTTGGTTTTGTGGATGATTTTGTATGCCGACCCATTCTAGCTCGTGTGTTTATCATATTTATATTTATTTGTTTGGTTTCATTTGTTAAGTAAGAAATTATAAATTTCAAACTTACGTAGCTTTTATTCATCCATAAAATTCCAATTTTATTATTAAATATGTTTACGATCCAGTAAAAATGGTCGGAATCACAATGAAAAAACTCGTCTATGTTAAAAAAAAAAACCTTTCAATTAAAAGACTACCACCACTGATTTATTTTTAAGATAATAGATTTATTTTTTAAGATTTCATTGGATCTAAAGTTATAACATATTTTATATTAAAAAAATTATAATGTACACAATGTTTTTGAAATAATCTAAGTTACTTTCAACAAATAAAACAATTAAGCTATGTATTTTAAATAAGTGTTTTATGTGGACCAGTATTCAGTATA
Organism: Aurinia saxatilis; assembly: GCA_900406295.1. Taxonomy (NCBI): domain Eukaryota; kingdom Viridiplantae; phylum Streptophyta; class Magnoliopsida; order Brassicales; family Brassicaceae; genus Aurinia; species Aurinia saxatilis. The sequence continues at coordinate 52,899 of OVAP01000041.1, read as the reverse complement.
CAGTATTTGATAATAAAAAGAAGAAGAAGTTATTGTCGTAATTAGAGTGGTTTAGGCCGTGGAACAGTTATCTACTTCTTCGTACGGTAATGGCATGGACGCATGGTCAATGGTGAAAATGACAAAGCAATAATTTTTTTTTTTTGTCAACTTCTGATTCATTGAGAGGGGGATTTACAGTGGGCTTAGGCCCAGTTTTACAACAAGATTACATCACGAAAATATGAATTAAGCCCAGAAACAAAATAATCTTTGTTGACGAGGGCAACGTGTCAAAAACCTAAAGCACGAGAGCTTTCCCGAACACTCCAGCTCCGACGTCGCCCAATCTGTCAAATCCCGCCGCTAAACCTTCTATCCATCGCCGGTAGATCCCTGAACAACCTTCAATCCGCATCTTTTGAACTGAATCGATCAAGACGACTCACGTTTTACCTCTCCTCTTTAGAGAGCAAAAGATCAAGCAAGAAAGAAGAGAGATCCTTCAACCGGATTGAGATTTCCCCAAATTTACTGAGAGATCTATAAAATCATAGAAGGTTGAAGAACAAAAACCGAATAGATTCGGATTTTTACCGGAATAATTCCGGAATTTAAGACCGATTAAGATCGGTAGATAAACCGGATAGACCGGAGAGAAAAGTCTGTTTGGTCAGACTAGGCTCAACAAAGGAGAAACAAAATCTACCTACATAATTTACAGTAAAATCCACACAGTGCTGGCAAGCCGGACACTGGTGGAAGTTTACCGGAATCTAGATCTGAGCTTGTTTTTTCTTTTAGAGAGAGGAAGTAGAGAGAAGAGAGAGTTTTTTCCAACAGAGACACGTTTCTATATAAGTAAAAGACAAAGCAATAATTTAAGCATGGTATATAATTTCAAAACTGATTTTGGAATTATTTGAAAAAATTTCAAAGAAGACTGTCAAAAGTTTTTTGTCTTTCATATCACTCGACGTATAAAAAACATGAAAACGATAGTCCTAGTAAAATAATTGCCATAACTTGTCCATATTGATGCGTACGTTTGCCAAACTATGATTTATTTTTCCTAAACTTTGGAGAAAAGATATGTAGAAGACTTTTTTTTTGTTGACGAAGAGAAATGAATTTGTAACCAGAAAAGAAAACAACACATAGCTAACTATTAAAAAGCTTTTAAACACTTTTCTAATTATCTATAAGTGATCTATACGGTAGTTAGTAAACGTTATTTTTATATAATATTTTTAAATAAATTATTTATAAAGTATCGAATAAAAATTTGGTGATAAACGATTACATAGGAATACTGAAATAAAACCAATAAAATTAAAACAAACATAAATCGACAAACTAAGCGATTTGTGAAAAATGAATTGGACAAAATAAATCTGGTTCACAGGAAAAAAAAAACAATCATACAAATTAGGTAAATCAAAGAGAGGTATTCTCTCATCTTAATCATCGTTTTAATATAGTTATCGATATTTTTCTGATCATTAAAAAAAAAATCGATGATCGATATGGTTAAGAGAAAAACCACATTTAGATCTAGCATACGAACATGGGTTAGTCAGCTTCAAATTTGTGAGGTTAGTGAAATTTACATAGCACCAAAAAAATTAATCGACTTTAACGGAAATAAAACCAAATAAATGAACTAAATTTTAAGAAAAACACGAACAATAAGTTATTCACAAACTTAATACCAAATCCCTTGATTTGATATGGTTTGTTTATACAACCAAAATATTCTAAACCCATGCAACCAAATAAAGATATTAGTGTCATATATTATCTTATTAATCGATTGTTACAAACAATCAACAAGTTGTCAAGTGGATATTTTTAAATTAGGGATTAGTTAGAATTAATTAACCAATTCAACGTTGTGACGAACTTCGAGCCTTTTATTGCCGTGGATCGACCGACCAGTGTTTCGTGATGATTTGGTCACAAGACCAACCCTCTTACGTGTTGTATTGGTCCCATTATACGATCATACTTTATCTCTAAGACGACTAAGAGTCCACTTTCTTGGAATCTTCCGGATATCTATGTGACCATATTCACAAAAAGCTATGCATTAACCGATCAAAAACCCTAATGCCTTAACACATGTAAAAGGTGGTATTTTTTTATTTTTTTGGGGGCACTTTAGCATTAATTTGAAGAGCTAATTGGTTTTGGGTTCCGTTTTTTTTTTTTTTACTTTAGCATATATTTGAAGAACTACTTGCTTTCGGCTTCCGTTTATTTCAATGGGGTAGAGTTTCCATTTTAGAAAAAAATCTACTAAAATTGAATGATTTACAAACCAACCAATGCATATGTAGACGTATATGTGATCAAATTATACTGTACAATGGTTTATACTAGTGTCGTTTATATCAAAATCACATAACGTGATTGGTTCAAAATCAAATTATACTGTACAACGGATATGATTCATATCATATGAACACCTAAGTTGTTTCTTTTTAACAATTAATCGTTATTTATTGTAAAACTAGACTAAATATTGCAAAACGAACTAGATGAACTCGTTACCAGTACCACTATTAGTCAGACTCACCATAATTTATAAGTACAAATAAAATTTTTGGTTACTACATCTTTAAGAATACACTTTTTTTTTTTATGACGTCAGCTGTCCTAGCAACATGACGTGGGCTTTTATATTGAAGCCCAATAACTAAATTAAAAGGCCCAATAAGATCAGTGTAGAGTTTCTGAACGAAAGGAGCCAGTGAGTGATTAGACAAAAACCAGAAGAGACTCAAAATCAAATGATGATGAAGACGACCGAGATGAACAATGATGTAGTCCGTGACGAAAGCTCCATTACAAGATCCAAACAAAAAAAATATAATATATTTTTTTTCAAGCAAACGAGAATTGTATCACGACTCTGTTTTATTATATAGAAGAAGACTCTTGTTTTCTTCTCCAGGGAGAATTTAGCAGAAGAAGAAATGGTTTTGAAAGGGATTCTAGGGTTTGAATATGGAATAGTTCAAGCTCCATTAGGACCAGATATTTCCGGACCAGAACTTGTAGCTGCTGTTGCTAATGCTGGAGGGATTGGTCTGCTTCGATGTCCTGATTGGGTAATAAAAAAAAAAAAAAAAAGATTGTAACTTTTAATCGTTTTAAAGTTTTTATGACATTGGTTTATGATTCAGGAGTGTCCTGATTACTTGAAAGAGGTTATAAGGAAGACAAAGAGATTAACAGACAAACCTTTTGGTATTGGTGTTGTTCTTGCTTTCCCTCATGAGTTGAATCTTAAAGCAATCTTAGAAGAGAGAGTTGCTGTTTTGCAACTCTATTGGGGTGATTGTTCTAAAGAGCTTGTGGATGATGCTCATCTTTCTGGTATCAAAGTTGTTCCTCAGGTAAAAGGTTCATAAAGAAAATTGGATGTATAAGCAAGTTCTTAATAGTTACTATGAGTAGTGAATTTTGAAGGTGGGGAGTGTCGAAGAAGCTAGAAAGGCGGTTGCTGTAGGAGTCGATGCGATTATTGTCCAAGGGCATGAAGCTGGAGGGCATGTAATTGGGAAGGTAAACTTAATGTTTAGTTGATTGCTTTATGTTTTATATGTTAAGTGTTTGATATATGATGGATGGATGTTGTACAGGATGCTCTCTTTTCGTTGTTGCCAAGAGTGGTGGATTTAGTAGGGGACTGCGATATTCCGGTTATTGCTGCTGGTGGAATTGTGGATGGACGCGGTTATGTTGCAGCCTTGTCACTTGGTGCTCAAGGGGTCTGTTTAGGCACAAGGTGTGCTTCTTCTTCTTCTTCTTTTTTTGCCACATGGTTTGAAATTCTGCAGCTTGATGGACTGAGTTAGAAGCTTTTGTTTATTTTTTAAGGTTTGTGGCGACTCACGAGAGCTACGCACACCCGGTATACAAAAGGATGTTGATTGAATACGAAAAAACTGAATACACGGATGTGTTTGGACGAGCAAGGTGGCCTAATGCGCCACAGCGTGTTCTGGAGACACCTTTCTTTGATGACTGGAGATCTCTTCCTGCTGATGAAAATGAAGTTAACCAGCCTATTATTGGTCGTTCCACCATACATGGCGTCGTAAGTTTCATTTGCATACTTGTATTAGTTGGATCTCCAAATATGGTTTTGTTATATATCACTATCTGCCTTATCAGGAGAAGGAGATAAGAAGATTTTCAGGAACTGTACCGAACGTGACAACAACTGGGGACTTAGAGAGTATGGCTATGTATGCAGGCCAAAGCGTAGGCCTCATCAAAGAGATTTTACCGGCTGGAGAAGTAGTTAAAAATCTTGTGGAAGAAGCTGAGCTTCTGATCCACAAAAAATTCACCAATGTTATATAAAGCAGTGCAACCTCAAAATGAAAACTTAAACGTCTTTTGAAATCGGATGAGAATAGCCTCATCTAATATAATAAGGTACCCCTTCTAGATATCTTGTGTTGTTGAGAAAATATTGTGTTCATGTATATTCTCCATACATCTTCATTTCGTATTCAGTTTATAATATTCAAGGAAACCTCGTGCTGGGTTCATACGCTCATAGTTACATAGTTTTATTGCTCGAAAGAAGAGATGGACTTCACAGCTATCACAAGTTTTCTGTGGATGTCTCACTACTTGGTACATAATACATGATACATAAGACATGGTTACATACACAGGAAAAGTATGTGTGTATGTGGAAAACGTTTCAGAATTATTTGCAGAATAGGCGATTTATATTTGTATAGCATTCAGAGCACAAACTTTGTCGCATACATGTCAAATTCCTCTGATGATGTTAGTAGTGGCTCCTACAAGCAACACAGGAAGAAAAAATGTTCAGTCAATTCAGAATAACTCATGTTTCATATGATACAAGTTTAGTTACATACCGCGGATGCATCAGAGCTTGTGTAGTCCCCGTCAAAAGTGAGGCGAGACTGGGCCTCCCGTATTGCAGAACGCATAAGGTTAAGCAGGTGACCATACGTGGGTGCTCGTCCAGCTGTCTTCACCGCCTTTATGAAGCTATAAGTCATGGCTCCGGCGTTCTTTCCCGTGAAAACCTGAAACCGCGCAAGGATCCAGGTATGATTGATTGTATGATGCTGACATAATGGAGGTTTTATATACATACAGGAGTGTAACCACTGGCTTCATGATCATCGCAAGCACTGAAACAGAAAGCTGCTCCACCATCTGTGCCTTTGTAAGCTCTTACCGAACTATGATATTCCCATTCATAAGAACCATTCCTAATTTTCCACACAGACATAAACTAAAGTGAATCAGCCAAGTAGAATTGAGGAGAGAGTTTTTTAGTATAGCTTTTACCTCTCCATCCTACAAACAAAGGGTAAATCAAGAACAGTTCCGCTGTTACAAGCGTCGATCACAGCGTGAAGCTTAGCTCCATGGACGAGTGGCCTCACGAGTATCCTGTTAATCTCGTCATCAATGATTTTACCTTCTGTTTCATGGTCTAAAGGGCATAAGGCTTCGTCTTGACCGTCGATCTCGTCTCCGTTGTAGTCTTTCTGCTGAGCTCCATGACCAGAGTAATGGAACACAAGTGAGTCCCTTGCTCTGTTTCCTTCTACTAGCCATCTCATCGCCTTTCTAATGTTTCTCTTCGTGGGTATCCTCTGTGGACTTGTTTCATCGTCTGCAACAAGAGAAACAACACTCATCATCAGGGAAAGAAGAAGAAATGGGGGATATAGAGAACCCAAAAAAAAGAAGAACCTGTGAGCATGAGGATAGAGTCAATAGGGAAACCCATATGTTGAACCAAGAAAGATCTCATGGATTTAGCATCACTGATGCAACCTTTCAAGCTATAGCTTTTTCCCTTATAGTTGAGGCCGCATAAAACTGCTCTCTTCTTCCCGAACGGGGAAGGAAGAGGCTCGAGTAGCCGGGGTGGCGGTTGTTCATGATACTGATGTTGTCTACGCAGCTGTTGAAACCCGTGAATCATACGGTTGGCACCGCGGGCTATGTCCACAAGTGAGTAGAGCTGCGTGACAGTGTGGCAGGTTGGGCACTGGATGTCGCGGACACCCGGTTGAACCCACAACCTTCGACCGCACTGGCACCGTACTTCTCTGCTGCGGCTAGCCATGACTTCTTACTAATGTTTCTTTGGCTACTTCAAATACATTTGAGTGATGAGTTTTTATATATGAATAACAGGTTGGTTCTTTGTAATATATTCGTTGCTATCCATGGAAAAAGAAGAAATGTGTATTTGTCCACGTCTAAGATCATCCATGTTGTTAAGTGAATAAATTCGGAAACAATATTTTCAAAAACGGACTGAATATGATTCTGTCGCGTTATGTATTCCACTAACGTCTGCAATTTGATTCTATCTTGAGTTCTTTTTCATTCTCACAATTTTGTCTACGGAAAAGAATTTATTCATAATAATACTATAGAAAAGAATAATTAGGAACTATACTCCCAACTCCACAGAAACTAATCGAGTTAAAGATGGTAATTGCAAAATCAGTATTCTCCAATTAGCATTGGTAAGAAGATTTTAGATTAATGTGTAGAGGATATAATTTATGCTTTATGTTTTTCCTTACCTATTGAGATTTATACAACAAAAAGTGATGTTGAAATCTTGAGAACCCTCTCCCAGTTGACATCACATACATACCCTAATTAATTAATTGACTATGATCAGAATGTAAGAGCAAAAGCTGACGAGAAGAATCGCACCAACGAACATAAGAGCCGTTGAGGTCAGGCCAATCAGAGGAAGCACAATTTGTGTAATGGTGAAGCCAGAGTGAGAGAACTTGTTCTTGTTCCTCTTGTTTCATTTCTGATATCATTTTCTCCAAAACTTTCTCTAGCTCAGCTCTTTCCGTGCTTCTCAGCACCGGCTTATCCGCTCCGTTGCTTGCCCGACACAGCAACGGTGTCCACGATATAAGCATCTTCTTCTTTATCTCTCTCCATTTCTCTTCTTCCTCTTCTTCTCTTCCCATTCCAATGTCTCTGGCTTCCTTAAACAACAAGGCTTCACACACAAAGAAAGATTAAAAAAAGTTAGGATTCAAAGCATCGTGGGCTTTTCTGGGCCCTTCTTTGACCGTTAAAATACACAACACCACACAATACATTACGTACCAAACCATCTTACTTAGAAATGTACCAAAATGGACAAGCGAATATTCTACTTACCAAATTTATCTTTTCAGACAGCGAATTTTTTAAAAGAGTAATAATAATAATTTTAATTTTAGGCAAAAGAAAATTACCAGAAATTTGGACGAAAGAACATTGAAGCCGTGGCTCAGACCAAAGAGCAAGCCAAGCCAAATTAGAAGCCAAAGCCCATTTCTCAACAGCTTCCTCAACAAATCCATAAACCGACATCTTCTCCGTTAACCAAAACAGCTCCGCCGCAAGTTTCTCCGCCGTCTCCGTCGACTGTTCAACCACCGTCTCTTCTCCACCACTACCCCAACCGTTAATTCCATCTCCAACCACTCTAACCGCAGCTCTAACAACCCGGTTCAACCCATTACGAACCGGTTCATTATCTCTCCGGTTTTTTTCAACCGCAATCTCTAACCGGTTCAACGTCCTACGAAACGACGCGTTTAGAACCCTCCGGTTTAAATCGAACAGAGCTGTCGAGTTCTGTCTGTGATTCTCCTCGATCAATCTCTCAGCCAAAGATCTCACCACTTCGTATTTCCGAGAATTCACCGGAATCTCGTTCATCGCCGATAACAACTGCCATATCGCTCGTCCGATTCCTGATTCCGATCCGTGATCGGTGGTGATCTCGAGAGTTCTCTGCTTTTTCTCCGGAGTGTTACGTTTTGGGAAAGGAAGGGAGCGTAAGAAGAAGAGGAAACATGTGACGAGGAATAAACGGAGCTTCTCGAGGAGTTTTGAGTTTCCCGAGATTTGGAGGAGTGATTCGTCGGCGAATACTACGACGGCGATTATTATGTTGCGGAGGAGCTGAGGAATTACAGTTGCTGATGACAGCTTCTCCATTTTTTCGTGGTTTACAAAAACCTCTCTACTGATTTTTCTGTTTTTTTTTTTCTACTTTATATAAATTGATCATTTCCATTTATAAATACGCGCTTTTCTATTTTCTAAAAATTAATTCTGTTTTAGTTGCATTTTTTTTTTTGCATTATGAACCGGAGATAAACCAAAAACTGCAATGTCGTGAACCGGAAGAAATAGGGTCTTTGTACGCATATACTGGCATAATATCTTACATATTATATAATGTCATGTTTACACAGTAAAAGTCGTCATTTCAAAAATCAAAAGAACTAAACCCCTAAAGACCAATCACCAAGTCAAATGAGAAAAACACAAGAGGCATTGTACATTTGAACTATGCACAAGCCATTCTCCTAGAAGACATTAAATTAAATCTATGGGTACATACAACTGAAAAGAACACGTCTCTATAATGGACCCAAAACCCCCCTCCAAACTAATCAATCAAATCCATCATTCTTACGAACTATGTAGAGAGATTTCTATTCCATCTGTATTTACATTAGAAAAAAAAACCTAAGTTAGAAAAGGCATTCAGATGACAACGACGACACCAGAAGGGGTCTCTATGTCCGGTTTATCATCATTCAAATGCAAGAGACATGAAAGTGTCGTCATCCAAGAGAGAATCAATGTCGATTAGATCGTCTTCCTCGTTGTAATTTGCAGCTTCCTCTGTATTACTATAGTTGTTCTTGTTCATAGCTGAACTAGAAGAAGCCTGTTCAGGAATTTCACAAAGGGAGTCTCAGGTTTCTACCATATGTTTATATCGAGGGGGAAATAAATGTTGTTGAGATTTTTGAAATACAAGCTTCTTACCTCGTTCTCACGGAAGCCCTCAACAACGGTCAATAGCCTGCGGTATTGAGCCCGTGCCTCTGGATACTGAGCCATTGACTTCACTCGCGTGAGAGCCTTTTGAAGCCTTTCCTCGGTTTGTTTCCTTCCTTCCTTGAGAAAATCATAGTCATCTTCTTGTATGGCAGCGCACACAGGCTCTGGTGGCTTCGTGATTGAATCGGGTTTGAAGCCGCGTAACCCACTACCTTTACGCCTCCACCGCAAGATAATTTTCTCGAGTAATCCCACAGACCAGATAATGGTTCGGTATTGTTTCCGGACTTGATGTCCTCTCACATGAGCCTAAAAGGTCATCAATGAACTCCAGAATGAGATAGAAGCAAAAACAGAAAAAGAAAAAAACTAAGGAAGTTAAGTTGTTCAAACCTGAATCTTAACGATTCTTTGTCGGATCATAAGGAACTCCTTTCTCTTCTTCCAACCACGATATTTTTTCTGAATTTGCACTGCAGCGGCATGAACAGCACAATTACTGGATCCTGGCTTCTTAGTTTTTCCAGCTGCAAAAGAAACAGCTAACTCGTCGGATATATCAAACTTGTCGTTGCCACCAGACTCAGAGAACTGTTTTCGCTGGAACGACTGCATCCTGAACACTAGATGAAGACGATCAGCTGCTTGTGTAGCATTTTGGACAGCAGTTAGTGAATCTTTCATCGACAGTGTTTCTGGTACATCACCAAAACTCATGGGAGTAGCAGTTCGCTCAGCTACTGTTAAAACAGCTTTTGCTCCAGAGGAGTCAGCAGCACTCTTTTCTTTAGCGTCCACTGTTAGCTTTTCAAGGTAGCTGGTGAGGGCAGACTCTGCAAGGAAACCGGAAATTCCCCTGTGCCCATTTCCATAAGCCAGGTCAGCAGCTGTTTTACCCAAAGGAAGCTCCGGAGATGGGTCTGTCACTGCTCCAGCGTCAGCACCCAGGGAGACAAGTACAGCGACAGTATCCTCCCTGAGGTTTAACAGTACACAGACTTAGTTTAAAAATGGAAATACAAACCAACTCTCAGAGTTTAAAACAAATCGCTTTAAGGAATTAAAGAGGATTGAATAAGACCCCCTACAGCTCATATAAAAAACAGACTGACTTTCAAAAATGACAAAGACGTTCCATGAAACAAAAAAGCAATAGTAAGGAATAAAGCTGAGGCCCTTACCTGCCACAGTACGCAGCCCAGTGAAGAGCGGACCACCCATTTGCATCACGGAAGTTGATGCTAACTCCTGCTGCTAAAATTGGCTTTATAGACCAATCATACCCAAGTGCCGCCGCAAGGTGTAGAACACCCTGTCCTTCTTCATCTAGTATATTTGGACCCTTGCCTTCTTCAGTTACCTTATGGATGAGCCATAAATATAATTTATCCTCAAACTCTTCCCTGATAAGTCGCTCGTTTGTTTCCAGCTCTGTTAAATCTTTGTCAGTTGTCACTGGGAGGAGAGACTCCTTTTCATCTTTTAGGAACATGATTTTACTTATTTTTGTTCGTTTTTCTCCAACATTTTCAAAAATGTGGTGTGCCTGAACAAAAGATCTGTGAGCCAGCAGATTTTCAAACCGCAAATGGAGTGATGCTTCATTGGTGAAGGCACCATATATGTCGGCAGTATTTAACTTTTTGCTCGAGCCAGGAAGGAAGCTGAATTCTCGTACTTCACTGCAAGAAAATCTGTCCGAACATGTAACATAAAATGGGACTTGACCTACTTCATGAGGCGGAGCATGACAACACAGAACACCATCTACTAAAATCTCAGCCGGAACCTCTACTTCCCCAAACATGCATGACCAGCTGTAGTTAGTTACTTCCTGAGGACTCAACAGAAATGTCCCAATAACCATGACCTGATTGACAATTAAAAAGGTAGATGAGAAAGGTGCTGTATAACACTCCCACTTAAATTACATTCACAAAAATTATATGGCAAATTGCACAACCGAAATAGTAAAAGTGAGAGTTGTAAGAAAAAGAAGAGAAAAACATAACTCGGTGCTACACCAGAAAACCAGTTTTCCAAATATAACATAAACATTACCTCAACTTCAGAGTCTGTCTGAGTCCATTTGGGCCAAAATTCGACTATGGTGAAGCGCTGATCTTCAGATAAGGAAGGGCTTAAGGAAGACGCAGCTGCTGCAGTTTCACATGCAACTGTGGTCCAGGCAATACCTCCAGATGAAGACTGCATCTGCAAGTCCTCCATCTCGCTAAGTTCGTTACTAACCCACTTTGAAAAACTGTCAACCTTTTTCAAACTATCCTCTTTCTTTAATAATGATTTTCTTAAAGGTAGTGTTTGGTTTGCACTTGTTTCGTATAGCAGATCTTCAGGGCCTAATTTAGGTATATATGCTGCTTCTATACTTGTAAATGGAGCTTGATAATTACCACCAATGGGCTGCTCGTTTTGACTGCCAAGAAGACCGGAAAATGTCCCAAAATTTTCATGCGCCCTTTGCCCAAGTAAGGCCAGATCAGGATCAGTCATTCCAGAATGCGACTCCATGGGCCATTTTGACGAAGGCAAGCTGTCCTGAACTGGAATCTGTAAAGACGACAAACTCAAAATCAGAGATTTTAAATAACCAACATTCATGACAGTAAACTGCATGCTTGAATGATTAGAAAAAAAGAGTGACATCATAAGACAAACATACAATCAAACCCTCGATCAGATGTTAATAGATCTTATATCCCAAATCGGGATTCAGACATGGATGGGTGACCATTTTAGGGAAGGTGCCTACAACTAAATTAATCTTTCACCAGTTACATGTACGAATCTTCTGTAAAAATACATAAACCTGTCACACATAGGCAACACAGCGAGAAAACAGACATATGTACAACTGATATTGCACCAAGGTTAACTTTGCAATGACTTTTCTCACGAATACTCCAAACAGAAACATAAACTACCTATTCTGTTTTCATGTATCTGTTCTCACACAATAACTACTTGATTTTTCAATGAATAGCTTTGATACCATACCTGCCAATTTACTTGGTTTTGAAGAGGATTTCTGAGATGCTCTGCCGTTAACAGGGAACCCTTCTCTGCACTCCGTTCCAACAACATTGACCCAGAAATTGAAGGCTGTGTCTGAGGCAACAGAGCATTCTGGTATCTTGCCAGTGGATTTTCAAAAGAAGCATCCCATGCTGGGACATCAATTGATCTTTGGGAGTCACTTTCTTTGACTCTATTCCCATGAATCTGCGAAACAATTCCAATGCCAGTAGCTGATGTCCAACCATCTCGATTTCCTGGCAAGGGAAGACATTCTTAGCAAACAAGCAAAAATTTTGTAACGCAAGGTAGCCTGTAAAGCAGAAAGCAAATGCAGTACCCAAAATAGAGGTTGGATTATAAGAATTTATTGTAGTAGCATTCTGCTGATGTCTCATCTGCGGAGCTCCAAGTCGAGGTTCAGGATTTGCTTGCAAACTGGAAATTGCTTGACGACTATCCCCTGCATCAAAACTGATATAAGTTTGTGTTGAAAATTACATGCAGAACCAAGAGAAGGAATATAACCGCATATAGTCATCCCTATAACAGAACTATATTCCTGAACAAAAATAACAAATCACATGAAATAAAAGGGAAATTACATACCAGAATCAGCATCTTCACATAGTGGTGACAATGTGCTGGATGGGGTTGCTGTTGAATCAATATTCACAGAAGTGTTGCCACTAAGAGAATTTGAGTTGTTTTCTTTAATCCCACTGGAACTCATCCGGTTACCCTGTATAATAGCATGAAGTACAACATAAGATGACTATCAAAACAACCCATAGAAAAAGAGCATCCACTTACAAAGGACAGTATATTGTTGACTGATGGAAAGTCATATTCTAAGAATATATTAATACAGTACCAAACGAGAAGCTATACCTTAACCTCCAAGTAGTGAACGAAAACAATATGCATCAGATCCCTGTACCCACATAACATAAAAACAGAGGACATCAGTACTAAAACTGAAAATTAACACAAAATGAAAATGAAAACTACTAACAAACACCGATCATTACAGTAGAATATGATTTTAGAGATTGCTTGAGATTAAATGACTAGGCTGCGATGTTTGACATTCTCAATGCTAAATTTATTTATGATTACACCTCACTGGCCAACGACTAATGTTTTTATTGCAGGATCCCAAAAATTATACAAAGGTAACATTTACAGTATCCAAAACAGAACAAAGACATAGACTCACTGTTCAAGCATCCAGTAGCAACGCCTCTGGAACGTCTCATTCTCTTCTCCATGTGCATAGTAACAGTGTAATACATCAATGCTTCCTACCTATATATATATATACTAAAACAATGTTACTCTCCAACATTTGAAATAACACTAAAAATTAGTGATGAAACATCAATGAAATTATTAACCTTCAGCTTTTCGTGAGCCTCTTTCACTGTTTTCCCATCTTTCTTCTTCCTCCAGTTGTGCCCATCTTTCCTAAAATATCTGAGCACCTTCCTATCAAAGAGAAAGAGTGAACCACCTACAAGAGCAGAAGATTTCTGTCAATTTACAGAACACAAAACAGTAGTAACTTAAGCTTTGTTAATTTAAGGCTATTTGTAGCCTATTCCTATTCACTTATCTATACACTTCGTTCGTAACTTAAAATTCTGGAACCAAAACTAAAGAAAGTCAGGAAGAAACATACTGGGCGGTCGGTTGGGAGGCTCGGACGCAATATGAAACTTATGATGATTCCGAAGAATCTCACAAATCTCCGCAGGCCTCAGCCACCTGTGTTGTGCTTCTGCCAGCAATTGTTCAATATCTACAAGATCACAACATACACACACATTAATGCTACACCTTCGAATTCTAAACACAGTTCCAGAGCTAAACAAACAGCAATTACAACACTCTCTTACACTAACCAAATGCAACAGACCAATTCCAAATAAGCACAGCCATAAATTTAATTTCGACTTAAAAAAACACAAAACAAATACTGTAGCTCCTCGCAATTCCGATAAAAAAAAAATGTAGCAGGCGATAAACAAAAACCTAATAACGATCAGATCCAAACTACGGAAATGCAAAAATACGAAAAAAAAAACCCTAGATTAGAGACCTAATCGAGGAGCAAATCCGAATGATCCACGATCCGCCATGGAACATAAAACCCAAAATTCCACAAGAGATCTCTCTCTCTACAACTTGTCGCAATCACAACGAAGAACCCTAAAAATCGAAAGCTAAGCTCTCTTCTTCTTTTTCCCCCTTCTTTCCAGGGTATGAAAGCGAATCGATTTTGAGTTTTTTTTTCTTTGAGCGAGTCGAAGGAAACCAGAAGGAAAGTACCGATATGGTGGAGGTTGGTTTATATTCCAGTAAAAGGATACACTATCATCCAATTAGAGTCTTACACGTGGATATAATAAATGAAAATGTTTGTAATAGAAATTGTGATCAGATTGGAATTTATTGCTAAATTATCTATCACTATTGTAATTACTGCATTTGGGGAGATTTAAATTGCAAATGTTTTGCAGTTTCCCTTTTTTGTTTACTCAATTATATAACGTCTTTAGGACATTATATCTCTTGTTTCAAAATATAAGCAGTTTTAAGGAATATCTCTTGTTTCAAAATATAAGCAGTTTTAAAAGTCCAATGCAAAAAGTAAACATTGACTTAAATTCTATTGGCTTCCAAAAATATTAGTATATTTATTTATTTTATTAATTGAAAAGATAAAGCACTTTTTATAAAATATGTGAAAAATAAATGTTTCCTTAATATGCGTGCTTTTACCCAAAACTTCTTATAAATTGAAACAGAGGGAATATTAAACTGGACGGTTCGGTTAAGGTCGAAATTCGAGTGTCTCAGTCTCAATCAACAACGCGTCGAGAAAATTCTGACAAATGACGATTATATATAACTTCCTTTTGTAGCTTCTCAATATTAATACTTTCCTTTAAACGACTTTTCTCAATATATTAAACCGGATTAAATCAAACCAAGTCGTAAACGAACCGGACGGTTCGAGTAAGGTCAAGAATCCACGTGCTCTTAAAGTCACGTCTAGATTCGGACAAGCTGACACGACATATTTAAACATGTTCATTCGCTCATGTACTCCTCGTCCTCAAATCATGACCATCGAAAAAGTTTACTTAATACTAAAGCGACGGTTTTTATTTAACCACGTGTACTTAGCAGCTATCGCCGCGAAGCAGCTACTCATTCTACTCACTCTTGAACAAAAAAACAGAGTCGAATCTTTTTTTTTTTTACACGATCATCATACAACAATCTCTAGAAACCTAAGAAGTGAATCCATCATTGAACATAAGAAGTGGTGTGATGAGTCAATTCGTTGCTGCTAGGAAAGCCTTTCGAGCTCTGTTTCTTCTTGAGAGAGGAGGAAGAAACATTAGCATGTTAAGCTCTGTTGCTAAAACGAAACAGATAAGTAGGAGCATGAGTTCTGCTTCTGCGACTGAGAATAGAGATGGAAATAAGACAGTGAGGAAAGAACAAAACAGCAACGGCTCGGTGATGGTACCGAGTTATTGGGGAATAGAGACAGCCAAGATGAAGATTAGTCGGAGAGATGGATCGGGCTGGCCTTGGAACTGTTTTATGGTAACATAGACAAATTAAGTATATAGTTTGTAATATAACGAGTTTATGTGTGTTTTTGTACCAGCCATGGGAGACATATCAAGCAGACTTGTCGATAGATTTGAAGAAGCATCACATTCCGAACAATATATCTGATAGAATCGCTTACCGGACTGTCAAGCTACTCCGTATTCCCACCGATATGTTCTTTCAGGCATGTTAGTTTTCTTGATGAATAAAACGTTAAAGTTATGAGCTTGTTTGTTTTGGATAGGTTTGGTTTATATATGTTTAGTTGTTTTTATTGGTCGATAGAGGCGATATGGATGCAGAGCAATGATGCTAGAGACAGTAGCAGCAGTACCAGGAATGGTTGGAGGAATGCTTCTCCACCTAAAATCGATCCGAAAATTTCAACATAGCGGCGGATGGATCAAGGCATTACTAGAAGAAGCAGAGAACGAGAGGATGCATCTAATGACAATGATGGAGTTAGTTAAACCCAAATGGTACGAGCGTCTTCTAGTGATGCTTGTACAAGCGATCTTCTTCAACTCTTTCTTCCTTTGCTACGTGGTTTCGCCCCGTTTAGCTCATCGGATTGTCGGATATTTAGAAGAGGAAGCTATACATTCTTACACCGAGTTTCTTAAAGATATCGATGATGGAAAGATTGAGAATGTCGCGGCGCCCGCCATCGCGATTGATTATTGGAGATTGCCTCAAGATGCTACGTTGAATGATGTTGTTACCGTGATTCGTGCGGATGAAGCTCATCACCGAGATGTCAACCATTTTGCTTCAGTAAGTCCAAACACACGAACTACTATTCAAAGTTTTGTTAATAATATGCAACCGTGAATTTTTATACATTCTTTTCAAAATTAGTCTATGTATGTACACATAAGTAGTAACAAACCATTTTAATAGAGTAAATCTAATCACATTCGATCTAGAGTTATATCTTTTCTTTTAATCAGAGGTTACTGAATATAAACCTATGATTAATCACAATGTTGTGGATTATATATATGCAGGACATTCGCAATCAAGGAAAGGAATTGCGAGAAGCAGCAGCTCCAATTGGTTATCACTAGACAAATTTCGAAAAGTCATCTACCGAGTTTTTTTATAATGTCGAATACAATTTTGTTCCGAATGTATGTATATTAAACATGTTTTTGAAGGTTTTATATTTTTTACTAGGGATTGAATCCGCGCAAGTGATTACATCATTACATCATTGGCGAGGCTTATGGCATTTACATCATTAATTCTCAAGTTCTTCCGCTCAATAAATTTTGTTCTTCGGTATTTATTTTTAGTGGCTTTAGTCTCTGTAAAAAGAGGGCTTTATGGCGGAGGTGGATTGAAGATCTGGTGATGTTCGAGGTGTCTTTGTTTTTCCCGGTTATTACTCTTTGTTGGACGTCTAGAAATGATCTATCCACGGTTAATATACGGTGGATTCAAGACGGTATATTGTCCTCTTAGATACCAAGATCATCGTGTCTTCTTTCTCTTAATGGATTTGAATTTTAGATTCCGTCTTAGTTGTTGTGTTTTGTTAAGTTTGTTGGGTTCTCTTTGTAACTTTGGATAGTCTTTTAAACTCCAGGGATGTTCATGTATCCGTGTTTGTATTGGTTCCTTGTTTAATAAAGTCACTTTGTTGTATCCGTGTTTTGTTTTGGCCTGTATTGGTTTCTTGTTTAATAAAGTCACTTTGTTAAAAAAAAAAAATTTATCTTAGAGTTTTTATATATATATATATATATATATATATATATATATAAAAGACAACATATAAGAAGCCTAATTCCTACTAAAAATATTTTTATATTTATATATACTTATTTATATATATATATATATGTATATTATATATATAAGACGACATAATGTTTTTTTTTCAACACTAGACCACAACTGGCCAACCGATTAGCCTAATTTCTACATTGTATAAGAAGTGAAATTCGATCGTGATAATATTTTATGAATCACACTTTACATGCACATTTTCATCAGTCCACTCTTAAGAGTTTTTTTATTGGTTTAGTCATTACAAAACTTAAAAATCACACTCAAAACAAGTAATTAACCATGTAATAAGTGTATCATTATGCATTAATAGCAGAACAAACCCTGCAAATTCTCCGTTTGCACCCGTCTTCACCTCAATATTGCTCATTTTCGCCATTGATCTATCAAATTTGATATCAAATTATAAAATAGGAGAATGTAGTCTTTGGTGAGTTAAAAAAAAAAGTTTGTATCAGCGGCACGAAATTGGGGATTGATGGGTCAGGATTTCCTATATTTTTTAAAACTGAAACGGCCTATAATTTTAAAAGGTCGTAAGTTTTTTGTTAAAAAAATCTACTTGTATACGAGAAAAAAGTAAAAGAAAAAAAGAAAAAATAACCGAAAAGAAAAAGGAAAAACAAGGAAAATTGAGAAAAATAGAGAGAAAAAAAAGAAAAAACAAAAGGAAAAATTGTTGCCAATTTACTATCAATCTTAACCTAGTTTTTCTGAAACCATGATCAATTTTTGTGTCACAAAAGCAATTGTTACTACTACTCGAGAAATATTACCACTATACGAAACTTTTGGAAGAAGATTGGATTGTATCAGAGTAATGGACTGTCCAAAAAATCTTTTATGCAATCCGAGATATCCAATATTGGCAACCCTAGAGCTAGATGGGTCGGAACTTTCTGTAAATTTTAAATTTGAATTTATCATAAATTTTTAAAGGCCACAATTTTTTTTTTTTAAAAAGAAAAGACCTACTCGTATACGAGAGCAAAGTAAAAGACAAAAAAAGAGAAATAATTGAAAAAAAGAAAAAAAAACAAAAGGCAAAATGATTGCCAACTTACTATTAATCTTAACCTAGTTCTTCTAAAACCATGATCATTTTTTGTGTCACAAAAACAATTGTTACTACTGCTCGGGAAATATTACCAATGGATGGAACCTTTAAGAGAAGGCTTGATTAGATCGGAGTAATGGGCTTGTGCAATACAAAATATCCAATACTGGTAACCCTAGAGCTAGATGACCACATATAAATGTTTTTGCCTACTTCCTCTTTCTTTCTCTCCGTTATCATATTTTCCTCCTTCTGAAACCATGATCAATTTTTGTATCACAAAAGTAATTATTACTACTACTCGAGAAATATTACCACTGTATTAATTTTTTGGGAGAATGCTGAATTGGATCGGAATAATGGACTGTCCAAAAAAATTTGTGTGCAATCCAAAATATTCAATACTGACAACCCTAAAATTAGATGGGTCGGAATTTTACCTATTTTTAAAAATTGAATTGATCATAAATTTTAAAAGACCTTAAATTAAAAAAGAAAAGACCTACTTGTATATGAGAGCAAGGTAAAAGCCAAAAAAAGAAGAAGAAATGATTGAGAAGGAAAAAGGAAAAGACAAAGAAAAAATTGAGAACAAAAAAATGAAAAAACAATGGAAAAATTGTTGGCAACATACAATTAATCTTAACCGGGTATGAACCAAAAGTCGATACGATCCGGTTATTGTTTTAATAAATCGCTCCTTTCCTTTTCCAGCAAAGGGTATAAATGTAATTACAAAACTATAAGCCCAAATAAAAAAAATCGCCGTATCTCGTAGATTCCATTGATTCATAGCTAAACCTAATTCTCACTATCTTCTTCTTCTTCCCTCTCTCTCCGCCGGTGAGAAAACGATGTCGCACTTCGGAAGGTCAGGTCCACCGGATATTAGCGACACCTACTCTCTTCTCGTCCTCAACATCACCTTCCGTAATCTCTCTCTCCCTCTCTCTATCTCTCGATTAAGAGAATCGTCAAGAGATTTAGGTTTTTTTTTTGTTCTGGTTTGTGTAGGTACGACTGCAGATGATCTTTATCCTCTATTCGCTAAGTATGGGAAAGTCGTGGATGTGTTTATCCCAAGAGATCGAAGGTTCAATTTCTTACTGTTTAGTGTATTTTGAGTCGTAGTGAGAAATTTAGGGTTTTATTGAAATTAGTGTGTGTTGGTGTGTGAATTTTTAGGACTGGTGATTCGCGTGGTTTTGCGTTTGTTCGGTATAAGTATAAAGATGAAGCTCACAAAGCAGTGGATAGGCTTGATGGTAATGTTGCAGAATTGTTTACTTGAGTTTATGCAATTGGTGATTGGATTTTAACATGTAGCTTCTCTAAATTTTCTCAGGAAGAGTCGTTGATGGCAGAGAGATAACTGTTCAATTTGCAAAATATGGTCCAAATGCTGAAAAGATGTAAGTTTCTTTCGTAGTTATTGGTTGTTAATGTTAATTGCCATTGGTTTGTGTATCAGGATTTTTTTTTCAACTCTAATTTGCTATTTGCTTTCGCTTCATATGAGAAGTTGGGTGCTTCTGTATTTGGATTTGAATTAGTTTGTAATTATGATTTCAGTTCCAAAGGAAGAGTTGTGGAACCACTTCCAAAGTCACGAAGGTCAAGAAGCCGTAGTCCTCGGAGGAGCCGTAGTCCTATTAGACGCCGTAGTCCTAGGAGAAGCCGCAGTCCTCGCAGGAGGTGAGTTTCTTCTCCACTCTGTTTTTTTTGGTTTAATGATGTTGAGGCGAACTGCAAGTAGTTTATTAGCTTGTCTTACTTAATTCGTGAAAGAATTTGATCACAATCGAGGAACAGCATGCGGCTGAATAATTCTAATTGAGTTGCATACATTTTAGGTCCCGAGATGATTACCGGAAGAGAAGCAGGAGCAGGAGCAGGAGTAGAAGCTATGACAGGCATGACAGGCATCAGGAGAAGAGTAGAGATCGTCGTCGTCGCAGTAGGTCTCGTAGTGCTAGCCCAGTTGACAGACGCAGAGTCAGAGGCCGTTATGATGATGACAGCCGTAGTCACAGTCGATCCTTGAGGTCTCTTCCGTTTTAAACCTCTTTTCTCATGTTGTTTTACACTATGTAACAATAATCCTGATTCCGTCTTTTCTACATGCCAGTGCATCTCCTGCTCGTCGCAGCCTCAGCCCTAGAAGTGCTTCCCCGACAAAAACCTTTCCTCCTAAAGAAGTCTCTCCTGATAGGCGAAGCAAAGAGAGGTCTCTATCTCCTGCTCGCCGCAGCCGTAGCCCAAGAAGCCCCTCCCTGGAAAAGGCCTCTCCTTCTAAGGAGTTGTCTCCTGGGAGGAAGAGTAATGATAGGTCCCCATCTCCTGGTGGCCGTTCTCCTCGGGACAAAGCTCGTAGCCAGTCTCCTTATGCCGAGGTAGGACAAAACTCACCACCTTTGTATACAAATTATCCATGAATCTTGGTGTTAAAATGTGTTTTGGTAATATTTCTTGCAGGAATGACAGCATACTTGTCAACAAGACTGGTGTATTAAAACATGTTAGCTTGTATTGATGATGTTTCATCTTCAAGCAATGGAACTTCTACGCTCTGTAGTATTGCTTGCTTTACGTAGGTGCTCTAAACTA
The DNA here is from genome assembly GCA_900406295.1 of Aurinia saxatilis. Lineage (NCBI taxonomy): Eukaryota > Viridiplantae > Streptophyta > Magnoliopsida > Brassicales > Brassicaceae > Aurinia > Aurinia saxatilis. The sequence goes on along the minus strand of OVAP01000041.1, from coordinate 31,901 downwards.
CTGTATGTTTGCTTCATACTATCTACTATTCTGGTTTAGTGTCTATGTGCAAGGATTATTACTGTCTGTTTGAGATTTAAGAGCTTTTAGCTTCCTAAACTGTGGTCTTATTAATTCTGGTATGCCACATTTTGTTGTTTTTAGTATTTATGGTCTGGAATTCATAGGGTTCTTCTGACTCTATTGCATGGTTTGTCTTGAATTTTTCTAGTCTGGTTCGAGAAAAGAATTGACTGGGAAGATGGCACAACCATGTTGACATTGTAGCTGTTGATGCTGTTTTGTGAAAACCGTAGATAATGATGTCGATGATGGATGATGCTGTTAATGAAATCGTAGATGATTGATGTCGATGATCCATGATCCATGATAGATGCTGGTTGCAGGAACCTGCTGAATCTCCCTACCATATACATATTAGCATCTTTTTTCTGACTTGCTGGTTCGTTGGTATTGCCTTGCGTTTTGAATTGAATTTGGAAACGATTTTAGTTGCTTTTCATGTTCTGTTGAGTTTTGCTTATCTCTGTCACTCTCCTTTTTAACTTTCTTACTTCATAAAAAAGTTAAACGAAACAACTCTATTTTCATTTATTTTGATTACGCTACGCAATGTTGAGATGAAGAAGCTGTGTAAACTCCAATCTTCGAGTCTCATGGTAGAAAGTCTTGTATTTATTTGGCCAATAAGTCAACCAAATAAACCCTTTAATCTCCCACTCCAATCTTCTCCCCATTGCTCCTTTCCCAATCTTCCACACCACACTCTCTCCATACTCATCTCCTGCAAATATCACTCCTCCTCTCCTCGTAAATGATCGATAAGCCCTTGCATACCGATCCTTAAACCAAGACCTCGGGCTCATAATCGAAAACCTCGAAGGCTTCGTCGTGAAAACCTCTCGTCCTCCAACACTGCTATCGTACAGGATCCAGTTTAGATTTGCAGTGTAGCCGAGCACGGATTGCTCGAGCTTCCACGGGGTCATTGTCATGGTCGAGGCTTCTCTTCCCCCGACTCTTAGTCCTAGTGTGTTTGGTGCATCGAATGCTCCTTCAATAGATCTCTCAACTTCAAATTCTCGTCCCGGGTTGTTTGATGATTTGCTAACCGAAACGCTTATGAAATCGGTTTGGAGAGTTGGAGTTAGTTGCAGAGAGATTCTTGATGGGAAATGCTTCTCGTGTTCTCCTGCTCCTCTCTTTGACATCATTCTCTCGTTTACAAGCTTTATTACATCGTATCTGTATGTATACATGATTAAAATGAGAATAGCCAATTTATAATACCAAAGTTTTCTATGTGTAAATACAAAAAATACAAATATGTACCTGATGTTGTCTATGTTCACAATGACATCGATCCACTTGTCTCGAACTACAACTTTGTGATTGAATTGCATCACACCCTCTAGCTGATTAAACTTGAGAGAGAACAACAATCTCGAATCAGCCGTTGGATTACTCGATCTCTCCACTTCCATGGCTTCAATCGGACAGTACAACTGCACTTTCCACAACCCGTAAGCCGAAACAGCGTAAGAGAACATAGGAGTTGTTGTCTTCTTGCTCGACTGATCACGACAACGATCACGCTCGATGATCCAATTCGTGATAGCTAGATTCACCGATCTCATCCATTGTTCTTCCAAGTTCGACCCTAGAAGTTTCATCAGAGATACCGTCGCTTGCCTTGCACGAGAAGTAACCAAATGGTTCTTCAGAGTATTGAGGCAGGTTTCACGGAGGTATAAAGGAGCTTCATACACGCAAACAACGAACGAGAGAGTGATAATCACTGTGTTGAATATGTCTTTAAAGTCATCAATCATCGATGAATCCGGTCTAGGGGTTTTGATGGTTGAATAACTGGGACTGTTAGAGGTATAGGTTAAGATGGATTCGACGAAACTGAAGAGAAGAGAGATGATTGTTTGGTCATCAAAAGGTTTTGGTGAGTTTGGATTAATGTTGAGTTGTTGTTTAGTTGTCCAAAGATACAAAGGAGGGTGATTATTGGATTGGATGATGATGGAGAAAGTGGGAATTGTAGGATTAGGGTTTCTTTGTGCTATGAGATTCAAGGTTGAATTTGGGAAATCGGAAGCTGAGGGGCAAATACAAAAGGAAAGAGAAGCTGTGTGCCATTTGGTGGTTTGTGGAATGTTTTGTATCCAAGTGAATACATCAGGTAACTTCTCGGACATCATTTTTTCTATGTTGTATTTTGAGTTTTTCTTGCTTATATATAGTTGCACGTTAGTGTGTATATACACGTAAAAGGGGTCATGATCATGAACAATGAATCATGTGCTATGTTTTGGAAAAGGTAAAATGAAGTGATAAGGTTTAGAATTGGCTAAAATTAGAATAATAAACTTTGGCATATCGTAGGAATATTTCACATATGGACAGTTTTGGTCCTTTTGGATATATACAGTATTCGTATAAATGTATCGGTATCGAAACCCACTTCTTTTAGTTAATCGGGAAAATTCTAAACAAAAATCTGGCCAAAACGGAGATTAATGTTTTAGACAAAAATAGGTGTACTAGTGGTTTCATTTTGAGATATAAATTCTCATGTGTATCTAGGTTACAAATCGATCACTCTTGAGCACAAAATTATCTAATCATTTTTTGCCAATCGAAAATAGTACCACGTATTAGATATATTAAAAAATCATATGAATTAATGGACTATTCAACGGTTATCCTCACTCTAAAAACAATAGTTGGATAGTAAAATCCAAATCACCACTTGATTAAACAGAAAACATTAAATCGTCATGAATTAGTTCAAAACTAATATTTCGAAAAGTATTAGTATTTCTTTTTCAAAAATTGTGTATCTCGGAATTTTGATATTATTTCTTTCTAATGATAGAGATGGTTACTATGCTATGATATGCATGATAAGAGTTGACTAGTGACCAGAAATTTAAAAGTCAGATTCTTTTGTCATAATCAAACGTAGAAAGAAAAATTGGTAGAAAATAATTATTAGCCATAGATTATTCTTTTAACCACTTTCACGACGTGAAGTAAACGACAATGGCTTTGCATTGATTTACTTTACGTACTCCTTTGGTTCACCCCCATCTAGTCACCTACATGATGGTAATTACTAATTTTAGTTACAATCCCATTATTCTATCTTTTTCTCGTACCTTACTAAATTAACCCTCAAAATAAGTAAATAAAGTAGCATTATGTCTCTTTTCATCTTAAGTTAAAAAAAAAAACACCAAGACTTGCAAAAGATATAGATAACGCAAAACAACCAAACTGAAAACAGAGAAATACAAATATGTAATGTGTTTATTATGAAGACTTTTTTTAACATGTGTAAAATAGAAAGAAAAAAAAAAATCGATCAATTTAAAATAGAGAGAGTAGTAATATTTGGACTTTGGAGTAAAGTTCATGTCAATTTTTCTTTTAACAGTTTGGCTAATTGCATTATATTTTTATTGCTATTGGTTGATCTTATTGTATAATTCTTGCTACATTTTGGGAAAATAAATATTGCTTTCTATATCGATATATATATATATATGTATATATATATTTTATTTTATTTTACATACAAAAGGGTGTTCAATCCGGCCAAACCGAATTGCACTGAACCGAACAAAACCAAAAAATTGATATGGTATGGGTATGATTATACCAAGTTAACCATGTGGGTATGATTTTATAAAAACCGTAGATACGGATATGGTACGGTAATAAACTGAGAAAACCGGAAAATCCGATTTATTTATATCCAAAATACTATATATATATATATATATATCTTTACATATATTTTTTAATCATCTGAATATTATTATTGAAAGCAAACAATCAAAAGAATACAAGGTACAATAAATCAAAATCATTAAAACTCTAATACCACTAGCCTAAATAAAGATATTTAGATACTACTGAGTCAATCATGAAACCATAAAAATTCTTGTTAAACAAAGAGTCCAAACAATCTTCTAACTCTTGAATCTTCGATCTTGTATATTTGCTCTGTCAAGACTCGTAGTTAAAAAAGATAAGCTCCAACAAAGGAAAGCCAAGGGAAAAATCCAAACCATAAGCTCTATCTCCAAAATAATTATCTGGAAAAGAGAAATAAGCTCCAACATACCATCTGAAACCATAAGCCCCAACCTATCAGGTAACCATACGTCCCAATATACCAAGAGAAATCACACGCCGCATGATCTAACAGAAGAAAAACAAAAAACAAAGCCTCTCCGATGGCAGTCAAAGGATGCCAACCACCGGAGAAGCGAGAGACAAAAAAATCTTTCTATATTATTCTGTTAAGAATCTTACCGGAAATCTTAACTTAAAATATTAAACTAATATAAGTAGTATAATTTAAAAAACCTAATGATCTATCTATATAATTATAAATCTTTATATATAAAGTATACAAACTTAAGATAATCTATTGCTAATAAGTTAACGGCGGCTCCTTAAGAGAACCTCTCGTGGAAGGTAATTCATATCTTGTGTTGTGTGTATTGATTTATTATATGTAATTATGTAGTGATAAGTAAATCTAATTAGATAAATTGTATTGCTACTTTTATATATATATAGAGTTCTGTACAATCGGAGTAGGAGAGGAGAGTCAATAGTGAATGGAAAAATTGAATTTTAACGTTTTTCATGGTTTTAGTTTATGTTCATTGATATTCTTTTAAAGTTTTAATTTTTCATAAGGTTTATTACTTTTTATTTTTAGGAAACGTTGTGCTTTTGTTCTTTCATTTTGGTGAATTTTAGTTATTTAAATTTATATAGCTGAAATCTACATCATTTTAAAATAAAATCAAATACAATTATGGTTTTCGGTTAAAAACCAAATAAACCGAAAATTGAATATATCCAAACTGAACCAAACCAAAATAGATATGGTAGTAATATGGAAACTAAATTTCATAAATTGATAAACCGAAAAATCCGAAAACCAAACCAAAAATCGGATTGAACACCCCTAATACAAAGTTACAAAAAATACGTACACACCAGAATTAGTTCAGAAACACTCAAAAGTCAAAACGTCTTTCGTTGGTATTTTTCTCTTTACTAATCTCAGTAAAAGAAATGAAATTAGATCATCTACATGAGTTTCTACATAATTGGATAATCTAGACAAAATTCTACTACAAAAATTAAATAATTCAGAGATACGCACACGCTAAAACCATCACTGCTTCCAAAGTTCAATTTCCTCTTTTGTTTCTATATTTCTACTTTTGTGAAATTAGATACAAAAATGCTTCTTCAGCTGTCAAAAACTAAGCATTTTCGTGCTCCACACGTTGGAGATTCGAGGTTCTGAATTTGGTAGCGTCGCACTATCTGCAGGCGTGTATCATCTAGGCCCATTTCTAGGCCCAGCCCATGGGAAATTTATTTCTTGGCAAAGAAAAGATAAGATACACCAAACTTGAAATAGGCAAAACATATTTATCTTCTGAGAGGAGTATATGATACAGAAACTGTTTCCACAAACTCATGAGTACAGACTTTACAAGCGAAGAAAACTCATTATCATCCATTCGCACTGCGTTTTTCCAATCGCTCTTTTCCTCCGAGCGTTTGGATTATAGCTTCCAAGAGCTTATTGTCCTTATCGCGCTTCAATATCTGTTCTTGCATCCCTCGAAGCTCTTCCATATGGAGCTTGAAAACCTCTGAGACAAGAGTTATATAAAAAAAAACGCAATCATTTAAGTAAACCAAAAAAATATGAAGCTGTAACTGGTGCATTGACCCAAGAATTGGATCAATCAAAAAGAGTTGTAAGTGATTTTAAATACTAACTTGTGGTATTCTCGAGCTCTTTCGTAACCTCTTGGGCGCGTAATTCAGCAGCCTTTTGAGAAGACTCAGCCTGGCGTTTCTCGGACCGAGCATGAGCAGCAGCTGTAATGGCAGCATCTAGTTCTCTTTCTAGTGTTTGTACCCTTTGCTCAAGAACCTAAAACAAAACACTGAACAGAGTAAAGCCACAACCGGAAACCATCACAATCTCAAACATGTAACACAGACTTTCTAGCTTACACCATGAACATTATTGCCCTTCTCAAGGTCAAGCCTTTCAGAACGTTATTATACCATCAACTAACAACAAAATCGAACCGCAAGATCACTAAACCATCCAAAAAAGCCAGAACCATATGATAAAACGTGGTAATCTAATCACTGATCCAAAAGCTACTAGTAATCAGAAGATTTACAATTTGGTGATCACGCCACTAAAATTCTACTATCTAAGCTCCTGTTTTACCCGGACCACACACCAATGCCACAATGAGTTCCAAAATTCATCATCTTCTCCATTCCAAAATTCACACTATACACTGACCTAGATTTTTACTTAAACCTAACTAAGAACAATCATGATCCAACCAAATCCACAAATCAAAGAGTCAATCATCAAAATCCACCAATAGAAACGATCATTTCAGGCAATTAACATCGGAAAACTCCGAATCTGATACCGTAAAAATGACTTTGAAGTACCTTGATTGTACGGGATTGTTCGGAGACGAGCGAAGCTCTAGAGAAAGTGTCTTCTTCGACGAAGATAGCTTTCTTCAAAAGAAGTTTCTGAAGAGAATCCATACTCGATGACAACTCCGCTATATTATCTAACGATCCTTTCCATCTATCTTCGCTTCCTCCGATCTGCTCCTCCATCGGAAGATCAACGGATCTTCCCGGAGAGTTTTTTTTGTTTTCTTCGTCCGGCGAAAAATCAACTTGACTTGCGGATTGATCACAGAGATCAATTAAAAGATTCTATGGGCTTTCTTTTCGTTATAGATGTTTGGCCCATCGTATTGACCTTCGGCCCATATTAGCCCTATCTAATATATTTTCATATATCTATGTTTACATTTTATTTATATAAATATGCAGAGATTTGTTAGACATTTTTTTTTATTGAAAAAGTTTGTTGACATTTTTCATCCAAATTTAATCACAAATTGCATCAGGTATTTTAGTTGGAAAAAAAATCACCAATTGATAAAGTTTATTTGTAGAAACAACTAAACGAGCAGTTCTTTTTATATAGTAAAAAACAGAAAATAGGAAGTAGAAAGCAGAAACGAAAAAAACAGAAACTCTCTACAACTCACTTCATATTCGACTGCTTCATCTATTTATTTATGTATATTTTTGTCTTTTATTTCAGAATTTGGTCGAAAATAATCATCAAATAATAATATTTTTTTTTAATCAATAAATATAATGGAATACTTCATCTATTTCTTTATGTATATTTTTGTCTTTTACTTCAGAATTTGGTCCAAAATAATCATCAAATAACAATATTTTTTTTAATCAACAAATATAATGGAATGCTTCATCTATTTATTTATGTATATTTTTGTCGAAAATAATAATCAAATAATAATATTTTTCTTTAATCAACAAATATAATATGTGTATATATTGTACTGGTTTCGAATTCAGGTGATTGAATATTCACAATCAGTTAATTGAAATAAAATGTTGGACTCTATCATATTGTTTTGTAATTTTTTTTGTTTACCATTTAGAATTTTATTGAAACATAAGAAGTTAACAAACTATTAAAAATTTGGTTATTGAGAGATTAATTATTAAGTTTTGAAAAAAAAAAGACAAAAAAACCAATGAAATGAGAAACCGAAAGTGTAAAAATAAAAAGAGTTTGGTTAAAAAGTAGTAGTGTGACGCTTAATCCACAGTAAATTAAAGCTGGTGTCCTTAATTACAAACTTACCACCAATAAGAAGCAAACGCGAGTACAAATTCGAGAACATACGAATGACGTGTACCAATAATATCACTGGAACTGATAGGATCCCCACACTTGCACTCTCGTCCACGAATTCTGATATTAAACTCAGCCCGTTTAACCTTTTGATTGCGTCGCCAGGTGTCGAAATCATGATCACTTGTCCTTTTGATTCTCTCGAAAAACAAAAACAATAATTTCAAAATTAAAAAATAATTAGGAAACCTTGCCCAACATCTCTAGAAAAGTCCTACAACAAAAGTTTTTTTCGTTTCTCCGATCTAGCTTCTGTGAATTTGATACTATCGTCACGAATCTGTTTTGAATCTGTGAAGTTTTTCTGAAGTAGATAGTGGAAAGCTTCTGTTTGACAGGTGAGTGAAATAGTTTAGACTCTTTAGGGTTCTTGCGTTTAGATGGAATCTGTTTTGATTTGAATTTGGATTTGAATTTTTTCTTGGTTTGTATCCTTCAATGATTGAATTACAATAGCAGCAGCTGAGGATTTCTCAGATTTGATTGTTGCATATATATATATATTTTTTTTGCATTTAATGCTTGATTTAGCTGGAATTTTAGTGGCTTAATTCTTTTGATTTTCGATTGCACTGATGATAATTGGTGTAATTTCGATTTTAGCTAGAAATTAGTATGAATTTGTATTTGTGCTCCTTGGTGTGAATTTTAGTGTTATTTAGGAGTGAGATGGAAAATGGAAGATTAGAGGATCGATTTAGTTTGAGTCTTATCTTTTTTGGGATCATGAATAATCAGGAAGGATTGGTGGGTTTTGATGGGTTTTTGAATCTGGATAAGAAAGATTAAGGGTTTGTTATATTCCTGGGTTTCGATATCTTATGTTATTGGAGCTATATCCAGATGGTTAATAACGTTATGTTAACGTTTCTTATCCAGAAGTAGTTGTGGGAGTTACATGTTATGCAAATAGAGATGAGATATCGGGATAATGTGCATGGTCTTAGTGGGTGATTAAAAGGGTCTTGAAGTTGGCAGGAATGTCAGACTTTTGCAGTGATGAGGTGAGTTGAGTCACAGTCATTTTTATCTGCATTTTTTATTTATAAAAATTCATCATTTGTGTAGGTTACTGATCATTTGAAATGCTAGGTCATTTAGATTAGCGCATTCATATGGGTAAAAAGTTCCAACCCATCGTGCTAAGCTTTAGTCGGTGAGGACTGACGAAGATTTGCTGTCCGTTTTAATACTGTATTCTTAGTCAGTGTATTTGTTGAACTATAGTATTACATGCACATTTTCGAGATTACATGAGAAAGATAGTGTTGGTGAATGACCTGTATGGTCTTGACTGTGGATAAAGATCTGTTACTGCTCTCTTCTCGTATGTTTCCAGGGAAATGTTTTTTGTTAATTTCCCAGTGATGAGGTTTCAAAATTTGTTACTTGAATGTCTTTTGTGTTTCAGTTTTGGTGTTTCGTATTGGTTGATGTTTCATTACCTTTATTTTTGGATCTGCTAGTTCGAGTTTTTAACTTGTAGCTAAAGTTATTTTTCTATATTTTTCAGCGAGACCATGATATTTCGGATGAATTTCATGGGAACGATGATGGTATAGTGCCAGACTCTGCTTATGCGAATGGAGGTCAGTTTCCGGTTCTAGTTAGTAGCAGGATGAAACGAAGAAGTGATGTTATGGGTGGCGGAACAAACCATCTAAAGAGTAATACCTTTGTCAAGGGGGAGGGCGATATGTTAGGAAGAAATCCCTGGCCTGAGAAAGCCATTGGGGGCCTTCCAGTTTCTTGTGATACTGTATCAGGCAATGATGTTCAGGATATGCCATTGGAGGATACAAAAATTTCAGATCATGGTTTCAACGGTGGCCAAGTAGACGTGGTTGAGAATTTCTGCACTGCAGATCCCATGTTGTGTGACAGTTCAGCTGCATCTCATGATGGGGTATATAATTATTCTCTCAACAACATTCCGGATGCTGAAAATAGTATTGGCTATTTGGATAACGGAGATAAAGAAAGCAATGATCTCTTATATGGCTGGGGTGACATAGGAAATTTTGAGGATGTGGAAAAAATGCTTAGGTAACCTTTAACTAATTTCTTTCAGAAATTTTCGTAACACATTGGGCCTTATCCCTTATATTAGAAACATGATTATACTTACTGAGCTTACACTTCTTTTTTCGATGCTACAGGAGTTGTGATTCAGCTTTTGGATTGGATGGTCTTAATAATGAAGATGGCGTGTGCTGGTTCTCTTCGACTCAGCCTAATGAGGATACAGAAGCCGCGATAACAGATAATATAAAACCAGATGTAATGTTGGAAAGTCAAAGAACCTCTATGCTGCAGGTTGAAGACTTTTTGAATGGCAGTGAGTCTAATCAGGCTGTTGAAGATGAATATGGATATGCCGTCGTGGGCAGTTCAGCTCAAGGAAAATCATCGGAAAAAATATCTGATACAAGTTCGCAGCAGAAGGATGTATTGATGCTAGATGAAGAGGTAGGTCAATGTTTCAGAATTTTTGCAGCGTACAAGGCGCATGTCATCATTAGTAATTACATGGGATATTTTCCTTCTATGATACCTTTGGCTACTTTCTGCATGTTCAGCATAGATTGCATGTTTTCTTCTGTTACTTCTTTAGATATGACGCTTTTACAATTCTCCACTAATGGTGATTTATGGTTTCTTTTAGTCTAGTGAATACTATTAGATAAAAAAAATGAATGCTGAAGTCTTGATACTGGAATTCCAGCAATAACTTCATATCTGTGCTCTTTTTCGTTGTTTTACAGGCTAATCTTGCAAAGAAGCCTGATCATTTTCATCATCCGGATGGGAAAAGTGATGGGTACTCAGAGAACAGCTTTACTTTGCAACATAGTGGTATTTCCAGGGAAATAGTGGACACAAACCAGTATTACCCTCCCTCTGCGTTCCAACAGCCACCATACTCACATGTCAATTGTGAGCAGCCTCCAGATCAAGTATCAGCACGTAAAAGTAAATCTGGTATCATATCTGAGAACAAACCCAATCCTTCCTCTACTTCAGATGAGTCATACACATCAAATCAGGCACAATCGGTCGAGAGCTTACAAGGTCCAACTGTTGATGATCGGTGTAGGAAGGGCTTTGAAACGAGAGCTGACTTGCAGCCCGGGCAAGAGGTGCCTCCTTCTTTTGCTGCAAGTGCTAGGAAGAGTAGTAAGACAAATCCTATGGTGTTTCCTGATGCTGCTCCTATGCAGAAGTTTGGTCTTGAGAATGACCACAGTAAAGCTGTAGCTGAAATGGAAACATCAAGCAGGCAGGAAAGTTCTTGTGTTAGCTCTGTCGTGGATGACAATTCACTGGAAGCAACAAGTTTTCGCCAACTTCAGCAAGTTATAGAACAGGTACAACTTGTCAATAGATAATGAATAACATAAGTAAAATTTCCTTTCAAGTTCTGAAGGTGATTGGTAAAATTTTGCTATGCCTTTGGGATTGATATCAAAGTACATTGACTTTATTGAATTTAAGTGTATATTTACATGTGTTTCCTTGGTTGATGTGCCTTTGCTTGCTCCAGTTGGATGTTAGGACAAAGCTTTGCATTAGAGACAGCTTATACCGATTGGCAAGAAGCGCCGAGGAGAGACATAACTGTATGATACCAAATGGTGGAAACAGGCAGGAGAAAGGTGCCGGCTCGCATCTGGTGACTGGTGAAACTGACAAGTAAGTACCACACTGCATAAAATTCTTGACACCAACTTATAACGTTATCCAGGATTAACAGATTCAATAACTTTCTTCTTTAGAAACTTCAGGGCACTTGTTCTCATCTTTCAGTTCATGTAGATTCGATCTTTAATATCTATATTTTCTCTCATCCAGGTACGTGGATTTCATGGATATAGAAGCTGATACAAACCCGATAGACCGGTCCATAGCTCATCTACTGTTTCACAGGCCCTCGGACTCATCTCTTTCATCAAATACTGATGTTCTCTCTTATAAATCTCATCCAATGGTAAGTTAAGTGAACCCTTGATATCCACACAGCCATTTAACTTGCAAATTGTGTCACACTGAGCCTCACTGTAGCTGTCATATGCGTTACAGGTTCCTCTTCCCAATAGTAGTCCGAGCCTGAGGATTGAGAAACAAGAGGAAACTCCAGAACTTAGAACCGATGTAGAAGTTATAACAAGTGACAACAATTAATGATGTCAACAAGAAAAACGAGCTCTTTCAGTGCTGAAGCATTCAGGATATAGTCGTCAACGCTAATCTTGATTTTGGCTCAGTGAAATTGCTCAGTCTAGTCACCAAAACCCTGACTGGTTCTTGCATCAGGACCATGGGCATTTGTAACACAGTTAAGTTTAAGTGTTGGGATAACTTTCTGGTTTAGTGAGGTTCAGATCTGATTGTACACTCGGTTCTTTGCCTTTGTTATATGTTCAAGTTGTTAAGTAGAGGAAGAAGCAGAGATACATAGCCAATCTGTAGATAAAGATGTTAGTTTTTTCTCTTTGGTAATTCCATAAATATCCCGCTCTGTAGTTTACTGTTCTTTTTTTTTCTGTTTAACATCAGTTACTAAGAAACTTAAGTTTTCAATTCCAATAATGGCTTTGTGGTTCTGCAATTTAATGATCCCACGATTATATTTCATCCTGGAGAGATACCAATCTGTTAAATCGTAGATGAAGATAAAACTTTGTCACAAGTTACAATACAAAAATCAGAATTGGATGAAGCAATGTCGTAAAAGGAGAAGAAATCTTTGAAATATTCTAATCGAAAGTTTGCCTAAGTTGCATCTCGGTTTCACTTTTCCAAGAAGCATGAGAGGATTGCCCTCTCATTCTTTTGCTCTTCTCTTTATCTTTGATTGTAGAGCCTTTCTTCTTCGCGTCTAAGTCTGGTAGTGGCCGATCACCACATACTGGGCATACCATTCCTCTTGCGCTTGTATATGTTTTAGGTACACCACATTGCAGACACATCCTAAAACCATTAAAGAATCCTAATCAAGTTCAGATTCTGCAAATTATATTTACCAAAGAATGACGAAGAGATAGGGTTACTCATACCTCAAGAGATCTGCAGCTTCTTCTGCATTTGGATTGGTTGCAGTAGATATCCGCTTTTCAACATTCTCGGAAGATAGTTGTCCACCTATATCGCTCCTTACTCTCTCCTCGATTGCAACTAGCTGAGGTTTTGCTTCCATGACAGCACCTACAAAGGCCAATATGCTGAAATCATCAGCTTCTCTATAACAATTCTTATTTACAAATCTCACAAAAACCTGACACATAGAAATTACAAATCCAAAGTTCCCGCATTCATGTGTTCACAATGCCTATGCTTAAAGTAACCAAAACAAGCTTTTAAAGCCAAATCCACATAAACTTTTAGAAGTTACTGATCATAATTTTGTGAACCTTAACCTAAAACAGTAAATTCAGTACTGGCTACAGAACATAATCAGAAGATGAACCTCTTCAAAATCGAAATAATGCTACAAAGATGCAAACAAGTTTCGGTACCTTTTGCTTTAACCTTCTTCTTTTTGCGGCTAATACGGTCTGCATGCTCTGCATCTCTAGCTGTAGCTTCAACATCCGCTTCAGTACGGTTGTTTAGAAACTCAGGTGGCCCTGAAATCTACAAAACCCCATAGAAACAAAGCATCATTCACTACTAGTTCATACACTTGCAAGACCAAAAAATCTCCCTAATACTCAAAACTTAAACCTAATTAGTCTCAGGATCCATAAATTTATCGAAACTCCTAAATTACAACACGAAATTTACAAATCCAATTAACTTTTCTTCAATTTCGAAGAAAACAATGACCTGAGAGAAAACGTCATCAGCAGAAGGAAGACCAGAATCTTTAGCGGAGTGAGAAGCTGCAGAGAAATCAAACACAGACGAAGAAGATCCATATCTCTCAACACGATGTTCATCATCTTCATCAGAGTTCTCGTAATCTCCAAAAGCTCTCTCTTCTGCTTCTTCTTCTTCTGAAGAATAGCCTTGAAGCAGCGTCAAACTCATCTTTTGATTCTCTCTCCCAGAAAGATCTGATTTCGAGTGTTCGTCTCTCAACAAAGAGCTGCAAGACGAAGAAACAACAACTTTTGTTAATTTATGATTTAGCCCCTATTTTAAACCAAACCGAAATAGACCGGATTATCCGGTTTGATATGAAGCATTTATAAACCGAGATTTTTGGTTTTGTTAGTGAAAGCAAAAACCTTGAGAGATGATACGAAGTTTACGGTTTACTTCTTTGCTCTCTGCCGTTAAACCTTTTTGCTCCGTCGCGTTCTCGTCTTCTCCGGCGAGAAAGCCACCGCGATGCGTGGCGTTTCCAGAGACAAAATCTCCCAAGACTCCACTCTTCCTTAGAACTTCGTCGCTCGCAACTCCTCTATCGGAGGTATGGAAATGGCACGATTGGGCGAAAGATCTAGCTTCCTCCGTAGAATCATCTCCGACGGATTCTGATGACGGACTTGAATCCGTCAGTCTCCTCCGTGAGCTAAAATGGCTAATCGAAGACTCTACCGTAGACGATCCTCTACCGATTCTTCACAGAACCGGAATCGAGGAGAAGAGTGTGAAATTGAGAGCGACGTTAGCTGAGTTATACGATTTATGGAGGGAGAGGATCGAGAATCGCCGGCCGTTTCAGTACGTCGTTGGATGTGAACATTGGAGAGATCTAGTGTTGTGTGTTGAAGAAGGTGTTCTTATTCCGAGGCCGGAGACGGAATTGATCGTTGATTTGGTGGAGGATGTTGTTGAGAGTGATGATTGGTTTAAGAATGGTGTTTGGGTTGATCTTGGTACTGGAAGCGGCGCGATTGCTATTGGTGTTGCTAGAGTTTTGGGGAGTCATGGGAGAGTTGTAGCTACGGATTTGAGTCCGGTGGCGATCGCGGTAGCCGGAAACAATGTGAAGAGATATGGCCTTGAGGTCAGTAGAATTGATGGTGTGAGTTTTTTTATTTTGAATTGTATAGTTTGTGATGAAGTTTTTTGGTATGTTTAGGGTATGATTGAGGTAANATGGGAGAGTTGTAGCTACGGATTTGAGTCCGGTGGCGATCGCGGTAGCCGGATACAATGTGAAGAGATATTGCCTTGAGGTCAGTGGAATTGATGGTGTGAGTTTTTAATTTTGAATTGTATAGTTTGTGATGAAGCTTTTGGTATTGTTTAGGGGATGATTGAGGTAAGAGAAGGATCTTGGTTTGAGCCATTGAAAGATCTTGAAGGAGAACTTGTGGGGATTGTGAGTAATCCACCGTATATACCGAGTGTTGATATTCCAGGCTTACAAGCTGAAGTTGGTAGACATGAACCGAAACTTGCGTTGGATGGTGGTGTCGATGGGGCGGATAGTCTTCGCCGAATCTGTGATGGGGCTTCTCGGATGCTTAAACGTGGTGGCTTTGTCGCTTTCGAGGTACATGTTTTTCTTCGTTGTGCATTTGAAGAAGTTGAAGATTACTACTCAAAGATCAGATCTTGCTTGGCCACTTTCTTAAAATTTAAAGCAAATTGTTTTGTGCTGAGTGTTCATGCTTTCATTCTATAGGTTTGAAATTGCCATTTAAAGATGATTAGGATATCTACTAGTAGATCAAGTCATTTAGTTTGTATGAATGATAAATAATTCTTTTGGTTTCTGATGATGCAGACCAATGGAGAGAAGCAAAGTAAGATGATCGTTGATTACATGACCAGTGGTCATCTCAAAAACCGTTTCTCTGATGTGAAGATAGTTTCTGATTTTGCTGGAATCGATCGGTTTGTGACTGGCTTTCGTCGCTGAGATTTTACACAACTTTACGGTAATGCTGTTTCCCAAAATACCTGTAGGACTAATCATTCCTAAGCTATTTAGAGACCATAAATATACTATTTTATGGATGATTGAAGGCTTTTTCGATTCGTTCAAAATAGTGGAATCGGATTGTAAAATTGGAACAAGCTACATGTCATTCATCACCAAAGAATGACATTAAGTATAACCAGTGGACATACATATATGTAATTATAAGTTTGGAACATGTGACATCGGTGAGTGCTTATGGCTTAGAAGCAGCCGTTCTTGAAGCAGAGGCAAAAATGAGAAATCCCAACTGAGTCGCTACAACAGACAAGGTCGAAAGGACTGCTTTAGTTTCTTACATCGATTAAATGATGACATAGATTGTGTTTAACTAATGTTAAACCACGGAATAAGTGTCAATCATTACTTACTGTAGATTTTTGTGTATACTAAAAATGATGCTAGGTACCTTTTTCGTTGTTGTAGTGTTTGTGTAGCGCAAACGCCACGATTGGCTCCTTCGTATTTGCACAAGTCATCGCAAACCTGTTTCTCTATTTCACCGACCGAAGAACACTTGAAATTAGGTAGATGTTTGCATTCCCACATAAATTCTTCCGCTTGTGCTTCACAAGTAATCGAATTTGTAACAAGTGCAAATCGATTTTCAACCAGTTATTTCCTTATGGAATTATAACATAAATATGTGTTACGTATTGAAACCGGTATAAATAAATGTTAGAACAATGGCAGAGAAGTTGATCATCTTCGCCATCTAATTGCTCTCTTTCCGTCTTCCAAATTCGTTGACTAAAGTTGTGATTATTAGAAATTTCATTACTCCACATGACGTTCGAGATTTCTAGGATACATATTGTATTAATCTAACCAACTACAGCATTAAACTAATTTTTACTCTGACTAGGCTTTGCCCCCGCGCTACGCGCGGGTCATATGTCCAATTTCTTTTTGCGTTGGACCTCCTGCTCCATGCCCTGCTTTAATTTCTATTCGAGCAATGATTGGGTTTGTCTGTGAACTATTCTCTAAACTTAAGTCTAATTCATATTGCATAGTGTGCAAAAGCAAATAAATTGTTCTCAGGATGCAGAATATCAGTAACATCAAGTGCATGTCTCCGAAACATCCCTTTGGGAAGCACTATCTTGTGGCCATTTACACAATTCCGCATAGTAGGTTATGGCACAAAAATTTAAATGCACATATTGATTCAATAACTTCAAAAAAACGTCAAACAAAAGAAAGTAAAGGTAAGAGCAAGACCCCAAAAGGCATGAAATGATATTAAAGGTTAGATTACAATACACAGTCAGTGCATCTATAAAGTTTTGGGTCCTAAAACAAACAAATGTTACGGTTGACATACATAACAAAAGAAGAGCTTGAAAAGGAAAATTTTGTTTGTCCTAATAAACACACATATGTGGCTCACCCTTTTACATAGAAATTGTTTGAAGAACCAGAATGTGTAGTAGTCCCTTCCGGAATCAGAATGTGTAGTAGTCCCTTGACTCCCTTCAGTTCAAAAGTTCAACACATTAAACAAAAGCTAATTAATGAAGGAAAACATAAACTTCTGATCAAAATTTGAATTGAATTCGAAAACTGATTTGTTCAGATAAATTTTAGGAATTAAGACACATTTGAGGAAAATTGATTGCTCTATGACAGAGAAAGAAGAAAGTGAGATTACTTTCCGCGGCCGACAGCTTCCATCCACCGAGAGTTGGGACCGAGGGACGGTGGTTTAGTGGTGGTGAGTAGCTTGTCGTCGACATCTACCTTCGTGGATCTCGCCTAAAGCCAGCCAGAATCTAGAAGCGTCTTCCCAATCTCCGCCATTTCAGTCTCTGATGTCACTCAGATTAAAAATCCTAATTGTATATAGCCAACACCTTAGCTTCCAGGATAACAGAGTTCTGAGACCAATCTAGACAAAAACAGAACATAAATTAAAACCAAAAGAACACTGTTTGAAAGCAAAGAGAAGGTAAGAATCTGACTGCAAATCTTGATGGGAGCTTCCAATTCAAGAAGATTCTCGGTGCAAACATCATCTATCAAAAATAGGAAAGCCAAGTCACATCAGAAACACAATTTATTCAAAGCTGAAACAAAATGGCCAAACAACCATTCTTGGCACCATTGAAGAGAAATAAAAGTACCGGGAGGTAGAACAAACCAGTCAATTACATTAAGGAACTAAATTTAATATAACCTTGCTTGGAAATAAATCTGTTCTGCATATACAATCCATCAGAATTCCTTTCTAGCAAACAACACTAAAGTTAAAGAGAGTGCTCTAACGTCAGATTGACTACATTTGACCACAAGAAATATAAATCTGAAAACGTTTCAAAGCAGATATGTTTTTTTAAAATAAACATTTCCAAACAGCTTCTACCAAAATAATAACACAACCAGAAATGAGTAGAATTAAGAAAATAGAAAAAAGAGCAAGTGAAGCACTAACCTTCATTAAAGATGTCATGTTTGCCGCAATATCTAGAGAACCTGTTTTGTTTACAGAGAGACAACTGAGATTAATGACATGATCATTGAACTGTGTAAGAAATCTTCCAAAGCTATGACTAACCTCAACCCCGTCCTGTGCTATCTTTACGGACTGTTTCCTCATGGATGCAGAGCTCACAACATTGAAAACTGAAACAGCATCAAGTAATATGTGGAAGAATCCAAAAACGATGAAACAAATTTAAGCAAATTATGCACACTAAATTTACAGTAGGATGGATAGAAGAAACTATTTAAGTTTCCTCAGATTAGACAGAACAAATAGAAGATTCAACTTACTTGTTGAATCAACACTCGGATACGTGCAAGCAGCGCCAAAAATGTCATGGGAGATGTTACAAAAATGCACGAGCTAGCATAATGAATATCTCATTAAGATATTTTCATTCATTAATGAATCTCTTTGATAATAATTGTAGTACCCAACCTAATGGGTCAAAAATGGAAAATGTCGTGTTCTCTTATGTTTTCACAAAATGACAAAACACTACACGGTCCTATTTCATTATCACAAAAAGCATAAGACCTCACATGAGACTTATTCCTTGGACAATACAACAAATCCACACTCCAAAACCAAACAATGATCTGTAATACCAAACATCATAAAGTCATAAACATCAACCAGAGGGTATTCCAGGACAAATTTTAAATCATTAACTACCACAATTTAGATCTCAAACAGAGACAAAGCATCCAAAACTGTTTTAGGCGGTTCTGTAACAACACCTAGAGCACTGATTTGGCTCGTGAAATACCAAAGTAAAATGCAAGTAATGGTAACAGTCCATTAGATTTCGAGAAACAAACCTGAACTTCGAGTGCGGTGTCCCTTGCTAAAGTAAGCATTTGAATAGTTCCACGCTCTCTCAAAATTTAGCGGAAAGTTGGCAGCTGAAGTTTCCTCCCAACAAAAAGATCTGCCTGAAAGAGAAACCTTTGAAAAAGATATTACACACTGACAAACTTGAGCATTATGCGGTTTTGCACAAATCCAAAGCAATGTATTTGATTGACACAACAACTTCAGCATTTTACCACACCAGCAGTCTTCCGAGCGAGACCGCTTTTCAAATGCTGAACATTAGTAACATGAAATGTACTGAAGCATGGATATAGAGTAAAGAAAAACCAGTGAAAAATATTATGTGCTTCATTTGGTGAAAGTCACTTACTGCTTAGATAATATCTGATGAACGGATACAACAGTGATCAAGTAAGCCCTCCTGTTGGTTCTTTTTCGATTAATGCCCTAACTAATACGTGAAACATCACAAACAGGGAGTGTACTTCCTTAAGCACTTTCCTTAGTGCATCAATCCTCCATATTGCTCATGTCTCCTTATTTTTCTGCACAACATGCCAATGTCTAGATCAGATTTTGTTCATTCACATAAAGAAAAGTACATCCCATTCATTGTTCATGTAATCAATATGTGCCATACGTAATGGTGCCTTACCATCACCATCCAGATATCATGTTCAGCTTCATAGAAAACATGGAAATGTCTTTCTGCTTCTTGTCCTTCAGTTTCGCCTCTCCTCAGATCAAACACACAAAGTCTAAGACTTTCATCACCAGAGCTCATCAACGCCATTTCCCAGTAGATTCTAGCAACTAACACACAATTTCAAGTTTACGCATAAAAAATCAAACATGCATACACTTCATTTCGCAATTCAAGAGATTTTAGGGGGATTCAAGAACACATTGATACATTCAACAATCACACGCAAACCCAGAACAAAAAAAGGTTCATAATTCAAAGACCCAAGAACCCATAAATGGAGAAGAGAACAGAAAGCTAAAAAGTTACCACCTTTGAGAAATTCAGATTGTGCAAAGCTCAAAATTTCTCAATTCAAACTTGAATTAAATCAATTAAAACCGAAATCAGTAGCAATTTTTTTCAGACAGAGACACAGATTATGAAACCTGAATCCGCAGAATCGGTTGAATCGTTACAGAGCTCAAATCGCGGAACTTGAACCGCCACGGCCTCTCATCTTTATGAGCATGACTCGCCGGAGAACTCCGCCACGACCTCTCATCTGTATCAGCATAACTCATCTCAATCGATAGAGATCATACGAAGATAACGGTGAAGAGGCCCAAAAAATACTCGATTCTTCGTCAAATAAGCTCACAGATTCAAGGAAGAGTCTTAATGAAGAAGAAAGGTAATCTTGCCGACACAATAGCTAATGTTTCTGAGTGATAAGCTCCGTAATCTATAGCTTCAAAAAAAGAAAAAAAAGTTGAATTGTGATTGGAGAACTTAAACCTACGTGGATGGCCTCACAGCAAAATGCCTTCAACTTTTATTAGTAGTAGATTTTGGTCTAAGAAAGAGAATTAGGGGGTAAAATGACGAAATTCTGAAAGGCAAATGTGGGCTTTTAAAAAGCCCATCTTAGTTCACATAAGCTTATGAATCTGGCCCATATATGCTACGTAGACTACAAATAAATTCAACGCTCAGCTCTCAGAATTTAGGGCAAACTCGATTTCACCCTAGCTTTTCCTGAGCACCCGCCGCCTCCTCCATCTACAGGTTCGTTCGTT